>WAAB01017882.1:81643-94764 GCA_013389865.1 Piaya cayana
GGGGGGGGGGGGGTGGGGGTCGGTGGGGCGGGTGCGTTAGCTACACGGGGGGGTGGGGGGGGAAAGACGGGGACGATCGCGCCCTGGCGCCCCCTGGCGGCGGCGGCGCAGCCGCTGCTCACGCGGCGCCTCCCGTTTTGTTTCCGCAGGCGGCGCGCGGGCTGCTCCCCCCCCCAAGGTCGTCGACACCGGAGGGGGCTTCCTCCTCGAGGAGGAGGAGGAGGATGGCGGCNCCTTTTTTTCCCTTCCTCCTTCCTCCCAACGCGGCTTTCTGCATGTGCTCGGCGCCTGGCGCGGTCGATCCTTCCAGCACTTGGAGCGGTGAGCGAGCACGCGGTAATTAACACCGAAGAATTTTAAGCCTTGGAACTGGGACACGATCGGTGCCCTTGGGTATAGCTCTTTTTAATTTTTAAAAAAATTTTCTCATTTCCTCGATAATTTATATTTCCTCTGTTTCTTTACAAATCCGATTTTTTAGACTGAAATAATTGTAAATCCGCGCGGGTTCGTGGGTTGTGGGATTTTTGAGGTCGATTCGGTTTATGCCAGGATGACAGCGCTGCTGCAGTGCCGGCTTTTATCGTTACAAAACGTGCTGGCACCAAGTTGCCGATCGTTCGGCGGAGGATTTCGATATTTTCTGTTGAGATATTCTCCTTCCGAAAAAACAAATGGAGAAGTAGGAATCTCAAAATAGATCTTTATTCTCTGGGGTTGCCTTTGTCTTGCTTTGTTCTGCTCTGAATCGGCAGCAGGGCTATTGGTGCACTCTGATTCTTTGTTAGAAACCGGCACCAGATTTCATTCAGAGGGTAAAGAACTAAAAGCTCCATTTCTATATTTTGAGGCGCTAGTGTTTAATAATAAATTGAGTAGATCCGGGATGCCTTTGCACCATGGAGCTATTTTTGCTGTGTAATGCATAATGCCATTGTCCTAATAAAACGCCTTTATGTTGGGGAGTACTGCTTAAAATGATAAAACATGATGTAAGAGCATGACTATGTGAAGTACTGAGCCCCCCACTGCTGCTCGTGGTACTGAATCGGCATAAAATGTCTTTGCTAGATCGAATGTGTTTTAAATGCAAACGCAATTAAAAATGGATGGTGCTGCGTGCCAAGCCTTAATCTTCTGTTACAGGTATTGTTAATACTCTGTGGCATTACTTCACTTTCATCTTGTGAAATTGTACAGAAAATGTTAATTTCCTGCTAGAATTACAATGTTGCTGTTAAAAGAAACATTCCTCGTAGCTGCGATTATCGAAATCGGTGTTTCTTGGTGTCCCACGGAACATAAAGCAGATGGCGATGATGCTGGAAGTGATCTACCCGGCGAGGATGCAGCCAGAAGTCATGGCTGCCACTGGCATGAGTCTGGGCTTGGAGCAGTGCTGAGAGGGCTTGGGGAGAGGATTGTAGTGGAGCTCCATCCCCATTCCACTCCTAGCAGCTCTCTGGCCATCCACCTCCGTAACTGCCAGACAGAACGCAGAAGAGCCTTGCCAACCGCCTCAGGCCTTCGTTGAGCTCGTTTAGGGAGAGGCAGGCGTGGCCGAGCTAGGAAAAAAACTGGAGCAGAGCTGAGAGAACTATGATGCCAGTGCTGCTCCTGTACTGCTTCCTGCTCTAGCCACCGACTTCAAACTGCATCCCCTTCTTGGCTTCCTCGTGTTCCTGCCTGCATGTCCTCTGTAAATTGGGACATGGTGTTGCATGACCGGAATGGACGAAGCTGTAGGAGGGGATGTGAAGCACTTTATAGGGAAATGCAGAGATTTTTTTTTTTTTTGTAACAATGGCTAGGTTACAAAAATTGTTTGAATGTTGAAATACAATACTTAAAACAAGGAACCTTCTAGCAAGAACCGAAATAGATCAGTAGACATGTGGTTGCACGGAAACGGGTTAGAATTCTGTATCTTTCTGGAAAACTTAAATAGAGTGAAACTAGCCTGTAACAAATGTTGTAAGAACTATCATGTAAATTTTAGTAAAGTTGCTTGTAATACAAACTCAAGGTGCTTGTTTTTAACATCGTGGTTCCTTAAAGAAAAAATTTCTTCTCCTTAGCACCCGTACTAGAATTTGACTATCTCATCTGTGGAGACTGTGGCAAAGAATTCATGGATTCCTACCTTATGCAGCACTTTGATTGGGCAACATGTGATAATTGCAGGTACTGCAAATCAGGAGAGGGAAGCTTGATTTTACTTAAGGATCCATTACAGTAATTTTGTTAAATTAAAACGATCAGCAAAGAAGTATTTTCCAGTAACTCGACACTTATTTAATAAATGAAGGTTGGCTGATAACCTCCGTTTTCACCTACGGAGGTGAAAAAAAAGCAGCCTTTGTCTCATGAGCCTGTCCTGGGATAGGGGTCATCACTGGATTTTCATAGGAAGCCCTGGAAACACGATGTCTTGAGCCGTTGCTGTGTTTGGTCAGCCTGAAAGTTAAAGGCTGTTTTGCAGACTAGAGCTATTGGAAAACCCAATGGAACCCGAGTATCTGCTTTCTGAAGTAGAGCGGGAGGGGGGAGNTTTGCTCTCGGTAAATCAACCCGAGCGAAGTTAGTACTTTGGCCAGCAGGGTGGGCCGGGGGGTGGCAGCCAAAGGGCAGAAGCCCCGCAGGAGGGCACCGGCGGACTGCAGGGTAAGCAGGAGTTTGACCTTGAGCAGAAGGCAGTTTGCTCTCTTTATCAAGCAGAAAATGCTCCAAAAGTCATCAAGATAACCAAACCAGCTCTGAGGCAGCCAGCCACGAGTGTCAGAATGAATGGGTGAATGGGAGGTGGGGGGAGGTGGCAGCTGGGAGTTGGCTGTAGGAGCCTCCGTGCTTACTGCGGGGAGCAGTCAGGGGTGTGCCCGCTATGATCGCAGGCGTTCGAGACAAAAGTGCTGTCTCTGGAAGGGAAGCATGGGAAGGAAGAGGATGTTGAGAGGGCTGAGAGCCTTAGTGGGTTTCCTTCGGACTAAGTACCTCTGAATGTTCGAGATTCTTTGATGCATTAGCTTTTACTGTGAACTTTGAATTGTTGTAAAGCTGCATTCACAGCAGTAAATTCTTTGATGACCGTTGCTAGCACTTACTGTTTGGCAGACTGTTCTGGCTCAAACAATTCAAGTTATACTTCAGTCAGGATTGCGTAAATGCAGGTGTGGTTTTTTTTTTTTTCATTAACTCATAAATACTGCTGTGAGTACACAGTTTCTCATTACACCGTTTCTCAAATGTCTAGCAAAAGTTACAACCTTTTAAGGTCTTTATTTTACGGTTCCTCTGCCTAATGTCTGGCATTTAGAAACTAGTGCTGTGTCTGCATTGCCGATCTGTTTCCGGGATCTAGAAACATATGGAGTTTTGTATATTCTCAGGTGATCTGACTTGTCTCACGTTACACATTCTTTCTCTCATGACCATGTGCTAGGCTTGTACTTTGTCCTTTTGAATTGGATCTGGGTTAGGTGAACACCTAAAATTATTCATACTCCTTTTAAGTTTCAGTTACTCCCTCTTGTAAAAGAACAGAAGAAAAGTCCTTCTAGAAAAACAGGCTTCTCAGTCTACATTTGCTCTAATGGGAGAATTTCTAAACTTAATTTCAGTAAACTTCTGGAGTTTAGCTGGAATTGGAATCCAAAGTTATTTGCATACATAAAAACTGGGAGGATGAGGGCTGCCTGTATTTCAGGAATGTTAGAAGTCATGGGGACTTTACTGTTAATAACATGGTTTTTAGGCGTAGCTTTCTCATCATTGTTTTACATCTTTCAGAGATCCTGAAGATAAACATAAGCTTATAACAAGGACAGAAGCGAAAGAAGAGTATCTTCTTAAAGACTGTGACTTAGACAAGAGGGAACCAATACTCAGATTCATTGTGAAGAAAAACCCTCATAATTCACGATGGGGTGACATGAAACTTTATTTAAAACTGCAGGTATAGAAATCTAGTGTATTTTAGACTTCTTAGCCTTTGTACAACTTTGGTAGCTAGAATGTGTCACATCAATTCTGATTTTTATATTTTGTCAAAAGCGAGTACATTGTGCATAGCTTGTGTAGATTTTCTATGTAGTAAAAGATAATGTTTATGGACCACAACCTCAGTGGTTTGCATGCACAATTACAGGTCATGAAGTGCAAGGCCTTTCAGTGCTGCTCTGAAATACATGGGGCAGACACTGCTGCCTGTGACTCTGTAGTTGTGGCCTCCTGCTCCCAGCTTTGCCCTCAGAGGCAGCAGGAAGGGCAAGTAGATTTTCCAGGGCTCTTGTAACTTTCTTGTTTGCTACTTTTATAGGAGTGTGGCTGCTGTTCATGGATTATACACAAAATTTGAGCAGGGGTTGACTTCCTGAGTGTGTTAGACCTAGCTGATGCTAGAAATCAATATTCCTTCTTTCTGTGGAAGAAATGTCATGTTTGTGGGTCAAGAGTAAAGAGACAGATGGGAGGTAGAGACAAATTGGGTTGGTTTTGTAAGTAGGGAAATAGTTAAATTTATGAGTTAGAATATTTCATTTTTATCATTTCAGGGGAAAAAGAAACACATTTATGTCCATCCTGTAGGTAATCAAGCGTTCTCTTGAAGTCTGGGGCAGTGAAGAATCATTGCAAGAAGCAAGGGAGCTCCGCCTCAGCAACAGGGAAAAGATGAAGCAGAAGAAGTTTGATAAGAAGGTTAAAGGTAAGTGGTTAAACTTACATACTGCCATACCTGAAGTACAGTACAGTTCTGTTTGAATTTGTTTCTGCATCTGATTAAAGTATTTAGAGTCTTCACTGTGGCAAAATGGAGGTTTCCAGGAGCTGTGTGGGTAAGCCCTGTGCAGTCTGGTCTGACCTCACAGCTGACTATTTTGGGCAGAGGGTTGGACTGGAGATCTGAGGTCCCTTCCAGGCTGAATCACCTTCTTGTCCTATGGCCGAGGTGAAAGTAACAGAAATGGATCGCAATGCTTCATTATGGTGCTTTTAAACATTTTCTTGGTATGACTCAGAAGGTGCCATGGATTGTTCCTGGTACTTCTGACTGGCACAGAACATGGATTTTTGTGGCATTGGGTTATAATTCTGTCATAGTACACCTTCACAGTGGAATAACTGTAAATCAAAGTAGAAAATGCCTTTTTCTAGTATTCACAGTATTCCCAGTTAGTATTTATATATGGAATGGTTGGACTTGATCCAGTGGGTCTCTTCCAACCTGGTTGTTCTATGACTCTATGATTGTATTTAGGAGAGTATTTCAGTGGCTAGAACTTCTGAAAAATACTTTGAGCCTGTACATGCTGGTAATTTTTTTAGAACGCCATGTTTGTTTCTTTGCAAGAGCTGTGGTTTCCCATGATGTCTCTGCTGCCCGTAGTGCCCATGCTTTGCTTAGGGTCAGCATTCAGAGGCAGGAAGCTGAAGCTGGCAGTTCTGGTATTGTCTGGAAGAGGCAGGATGTGAGACGGAGCAAATAAGCCCTATCCTGACGACTGGTGTTCAGTGCATGGAAGGACTGGCAGCAAGGCTGCAGTCAGCATGTCAAAGTTCAGTGCAAGCACAGGCCTTAGCATGACATAGTTTGTAGCCTGAATGGCTTGGCTCAGAACGTGACTGCTTTGCTGCTTGGTATGCTTGCCACCCACTTGCAGTAACATCTTAGGCTGAGCTGCCAGCCTGCACTCCCTGGCAAACCTGCCAATTTCACTGCGGCTGCAGCAGAGGCAACTCACGTTATTGGGCATAAAGCATGGAGAATGCCAAGTCATTTGGGAGGCTTTGGTGTGATCAGAATGAGAAGTACTCTCTCTTGGTAGTGTAAAACAATGAGGTGTTGTATAAAAACTTTACTCTGCATTCCACCTACCCCTTTTGGATACCTTTGAATGGTTTAATGTAAAAAAAAGACTGAGGGCAATACATACTTATTCCAGACGGAAAATCTCTGAGATCTCATCTCTGTGTAGTTCTTATCCTTTAAATTATGCAAACAAGGTGGAGATGGCAAGGCAGGTCAAAGCTTGTTCTTGCAGTACTAGATTCTCACCCTGAATTTACAGAAGACAGGCAACAAGTAAGTTATGATCTGTAGTTCTCAGGTTGCTAGCTGTAGTTTATGAAACATTATTTAAGTTTATTAAAATCTAAAAATTTCTTCGTATTATCAGAGCTCCGCCGGGCAGTGAGGAGTAGCTTGTGGAAGAAAGGAGCTAGTATCCACGAACATGAGTATGGACCAGAAGAAAACATTGATGAAGATACATATAAAAAGACGTGTACTATATGTGGCCATGAATTAACTTATGAGAAGATGTAGTGGTAATTTTTTTTTTCCTAATTTAATTATCTTTGTAATGGTATTTTGTAATAAAGTCAAATAAATACTCACTATGAACAAGCTTTTGCCGAATTTTGTGAAGACTGATGTCCCTTTGTTGTATGAATGCGTATGGAACAATAAGCTTTGGCTTAAATGGGGACCTTATAGGCCATAACACAAGATGATATCAATCTACTTCATACTCTAGTTCCCTTAAAGAAGGAATGCTCCATGTTTTGTCCTTACTTAACTGTGGTCTGGTTTCCAGTTTCTGTTGTCAGAGGCAGTCAGAGGGCAACTGGCTGATTAACCACCTCCTCTGGTGGCTGGAGGGCCTGTCACAAGACAGGCTCCCTTCCTGCTTCGATTTGGAGGTTCGACTCCATTTAAGGAGAATTCTCTCTTCAAAAGGAAAGCCGCGTGCTCCCGGGGAGGTCCTTTCACAGGGGAGAGCCCTTAAGTATATGCCCTGCCGCTTTGTTCCCAAGCTTTGGACCGGGGACCACGGTGATTGCCACGAAACAGCTTGACCCTTTCATTTACAAATTTCTCCATGTGGGAGGGGGGGAAGTGGCATTCCAGGGTAGATCTCTCCGGGCTGGGGGAGGGGGGGGGCAGCATTCCAAGGTAGATCTTCGTGTTGGGGGAGGGGGAAGTAGCATTCCAAGGTAGATCCCTCCCTGCATCCGAATGATGTCTGCTTTCAGTAGGGGGTGGATTTACTTTCAAATTCAAATTTCTCGAATTTCAGACCTCCGGTTCTTACAGCTGTTGTGGAATGGCGGTGGAAATGGCTGAGGGGGCGCTGCCCTAGGCAGCAGCGGGGGGTTCTGCATTTGTTAACGTTCGCAAATGAGGCAGATTCGGTGAAGCCTTCGGATAGCTCCTAGGGGAGCCTGGGGCACGGTGCCTGCGTTGCTCCCCTAACAGCCCTTCACTTCTCCCACGCTCTCCTCAGTGACCTCCCTTCCCAGCAAGTTGAGCGGGATCTGGGGCCCTGGCAGAGCTTTTGGAGGCAGTGGTCCCTCCATTCCTGGTCACAGTTCCATAACCCGGCTGCTGCCCCAGCCCTGCCTCACCCTCTGCAGACACGACGGGGCGAGGCAAGGGAGGATTTCCCCATCGCACCCTCTGGCACCCGCAGCGCCCACGCTTTGCCTCACTCGGCCGCGCAGGTGCTGGGAGGGAGCACGTTCGACCAGCCCGAGCGCAAGGAGGGGCTGGTTCGTGTGTGAGTCAGGGCACGAGCACAGGGGAAACGAAACTGCGAACCCAACTGTATTTAGCGCCAGCCTAACGCTGCTGTGCTTCAGCGGCCCCCAAAGAGGTCAGGACAAACACTCCCAGCAGGGGCCTGCTTCACCTTCATTTATTTTTGTCTTCAATTGTGCATTTTTTTCCAACCACACCATATTTCTACAGCATCTTTACACCATCCATCACCTCATGCTTCAGCAGTTCCACATTTCTCCAGTCAACCGCTGGTAACACTACGCAAGCACCTTGTTCTCTTTCCCACAGATCCAACCAGTTTCCTGGTCCAGTCAGGCGCACGCCAAGGGACCTACAAAGAGCGGAAGGTTTCCAACAGGCTCAAGAGATGTCATCAAAGCTCATGCTTGCCCTGGAAATCAAATAAATTCTGAAAGATGCTGCTGTTTGGTTTTAAATCAGGATTACATTCAGGCATTTGCAACTGGATCCCCAGCACCCGTATTTGTCAAGGCTCATAGGAAGTTACGGCTTTACAAGTTCTAACTGAATTATCAGTCTACAGAAGTCGCATTCATAGTCAGCCCCCCACCGTTAGTAAATATCAGAGCACTGGTATTGATCCGAGACAGTGAAAAAAATTACTAACCACCAACTAAAACCTCTACCGTACTAAATGTTTCTTAAAAAAAAAAAAAAACAACAAAAAAACCCCCAAACACCCCAAACTTACTTAATTTAAGAAAGCAGCTACAATCTTGGGCAAGAGTAATAATGGGTATTGTCAGCACACCAAATACAGAAACCAATTAAGACCTGGAAAATACTTGACCCACACATACCGAATTATTGACTAATGCTCAATCACCATTAGGCAGCTGGGCTTGCATTAGAAACAGCAAGGCAGCATCCACATGCTGCTTAATAAATGTCCCCGAAGTTAACACATATACCATTATCTGGTCTAATCTTCCAATTGTTCCTCATGCCAAACAATTTTCATTGAGAAATCTTTATTTGGCTGCTTTCTTTTTTCCTACACAACCATTTCCCCCCCCTCTTTTTATGTATCTATACTTGTACACTGAGATCTTAAAACACGGATGCAGAGGCAGGCACAGAAGCACCTCTTATATAAAAAGAACGACAGAAACTTGAAACTCTGATCGTTGTCATTCGAAAACAAAGCAATAATAATGAATTCTTAAATTTTTGTTTATTATTGTTACAATGTTTCCTTCCTTTCACATTCTGGCTAAAATCAGAAGTGGAAATGAGAGAAGAAAAGGTGTGGGTTTTTTTAACAACATTAATCTTAAGCCANTTTGTTCCCTTCCAGCTCTTGCTCACTGTTCCTATTTATTAGCAGAGACTGCCAGGGACAGTCCCCGGTTCTTGGACCACACTGCAGAAAGGACTAAGTTTTTCAGAAGCTGTCCATTAAGTTCCTCTACTGATTGTTTATAGCTACTGCAATAAGACACTCGACAATACATTTAAAAAACGTTTCAACAGTATTACAACCATATTCTTTCAAAGGACGAAAATCTAGATGGCTTGGGAATCAACAAATCTCTATGATCTATACTTCTTTGAAAGTTTAACTCTAGTGTTTTGCATGCCCAAAACTAACACTTCTCCTGTGCCACACTAAAGAACTTTCCACACTGCTAACCGAGAAGGTGCACTCCCTTTCATACTCACAAAACACTATGCACTGTTTCTCATTTCCTTTGATTACCTCAGGCAGAGGTAAAAGAATCTATTGTTTGGAAGGTTTATTGTTTGGTTGATTGTTAGACTTGTTGGGTTTTTTTGTCTGCCACATTTTTATTTGTATGGAAACAACAGGGAAGAAATAGAATACTATCATGAAGTCAAGAGTCAAACCAAATTAAAAGACACAAGAAGAACTCATACTTTATGTCTATCCCCTATGAGTTATATCTTGTAAGGCTTTTGATGCTTACACAGCTTGTTAAAATATGGTATTGTTTTATATAGGAACACATGACAGCCAGTTTTAGTTAAAAATTTCTTCCATCCCCATGTCAAGTTAAAAAAAAAAAAANTGAAACTATTTAATTACCACTAACAGAGAAAGATTTGAAGCAGAAGTCTGTGCATAACTAACAAACCTTTGCGTAGAGCAAATTTACAATTAACAGTGTATCCTGAAAGAATGGAGGGATCAGTCAAATCAGAAAGGGTAAGCTAATAAGCAGGAGTAACAGACCTAAGTCTATGAGGGTATACCAGATCACTACAGGCCACATACAAATTTATGTCTACACTCAAAGCAGAAAACCCCATTTTTCACTCTCTTTGCTTGATCAGGAGGGTCAGCTGGTCAACGTGTGAATGAAATGAGTTACTAGGTAAAAAAAAAACAACTGTACAGGAACAAAATTACTCAAAGCTCATCACATTCTAAGCTTAAACTAAATAGCACTGGGTATGAAATCCTTTAAACATCCATCTGCAAAATGAGGAGACCATGAACTGCTTGGATACACTGACAGACTCGAGCACTTAAGGCAGTGTTTCACCTTCCGTCACTGCTGACCATTACATAGACCACTCTGGTTTGGTGTTTATGCAGGGAATGTTACTTGCGTCACTTGGAATGAAGGCTACTCTATGTTAATTAGGCTTTTTTCCACAGTCCCAAGTCTCTTGTGAAATATCACTTAATTTAGCATCAAAATGCCTTCTAAAGACATGGGAGCCACGTTGTGTCACGCTATCAAGCAAGGGAGGAGTAGCAGATGCAGCCACTGCAAAGCAGGTGCTACTAGGCCAGATGAGGTGAGGGCTCTTGGTTCATTCACCATCAGGCTTGCAGGTCCAGCCCAGTGCAAGCTTGGCAGGCCAGCTAGTTACATGCTGATATAAAGAACAAGCCAAACACAGCCCTGCCCTCTCCCCGGCACCTGGGGTTGGATTTCCCAGCACTTAGGTAAGGCCTGCAGTACGCAAGTTCAAAGTTTGTTCCCTTCCAGCTCTTGCTCACTGTTCCTATTTATTAGCAGAGACTGCCAGGGACAGTCCCCGGTTCTTGGACCACACTGCAGAAAGGACTAAGTTTTTCAGAAGCTGTCCATTAAGTTCCTCTACTGATTGTTTATAGCTACTGCAATAAGACACTCGACAATACATTTAAAAAACGTTTCAACAGTATTACAACCATATTCTTTCAAAGGACGAAAATCTAGATGGCTTGGGAATCAACAAATCTCTATGATCTATACTTCTTTGAAAGTTTAACTCTAGTGTTTTGCATGCCCAAAACTAACACTTCTCCTGTGCCACACTAAAGAACTTTCCACACTGCTAACCGAGAAGGTGCACTCCCTTTCATACTCACAAAACACTATGCACTGTTTCTCATTTCCTTTGATTACCTCAGGCAGAGGTAAAAGAATCTATTGTTTGGAAGGTTTATTGTTTGGTTGATTGTTAGACTTGTTGGGTTTTTTTGTCTGCCACATTTTTATTTGTATGGAAACAACAGGGAAGAAATAGAATACTATCATGAAGTCAAGAGTCAAACCAAATTAAAAGACACAAGAAGAACTCATACTTTATGTCTATCCCCTATGAGTTATATCTTGTAAGGCTTTTGATGCTTACACAGCTTGTTAAAATATGGTATTGTTTTATATAGGAACACATGACAGCCAGTTTTAGTTAAAAATTTCTTCCATCCCCATGTCAAGTTAAAAAAAAAAAAAAGTTTAATCCAAGTCCTGCAGGTAAGACTGTGCCCGTGAACAAATCCTCAGGCCTGCAGAGCACAGAACTGCTGAAAGACAGCTAGTATGTGGTGGTCCAGTTCAGCTGTAAACAGGAGGTTTTCCAGGGTCACCATGTACTGCTGGATTATTTGGTGATGCTGGCAGACAAAAAACAAGAACAAAACACAAATTTTTACTGTTTTCATTTATCTTTACATAAGAGGAAGCAGAGAGCTCAAGACACATAAAAATCACAGGTCGATGTCTTCATCAAAATAGTTAAGCACATCTACTTTCCACAAGGCAGGAGCCACTGACAAGAAAAGCATAATGCAGGGCCACTACTGACTGTGAAAAGGAAGCATGCACTGAAATCCCATCTTGAGAAGCACTCTTCACACCTGAGCTCCCAACTGTGTGCAGGATACTATGTAACTACATAAGTATCCCACAGGAATCATGACCTTTGCTTTCCTCTGAAGCCACATCTACTACCAGGGAAGGGTTCAGCTCAGGGGAGAATTATCGTGCCCATTCTTCAACACAGCTTCTGCTCACACAAGTGTAGCTTTCTATTACTACCACTTTCACCCAGCCACCTGGGCTTGTTACATGATTTAAAACAGAGCAAAAAACTTGAAAAATCAATATTTATGCATGTTGTTAAAAGGAACTCTGCAATATTTTAACAATATTTTAATCTGCTTATTTAACAGACATCTATTTTAGTACTTGCGTTAACACACCACTTTGCCGTTACTACAAACAGGCAGTTAAGAGCTCAGCTCCTAACCACACCTCGGTCTCTGCAGCGTGGTCAGTGTGGGAACTGGCCAAGAACCACTCACTCCACGAGTCTGTGGCGGGAACCAGAGCTACCGCCCAGCCCCACACTCGCCTTTAGAGAGAGCTGCTGCCACCTACTGCTGCTCCTATGGAGTGCTCAGCTCCCAGCCACAAAACCTTTGTATGCAGCATGTCCCTTACCCACAGCCTTCAAAACTGAGGAACTGAACTTACCTGTAGGAAGATCTGCTGCAACCTCTCTATACAGCTCTTGTACCAAGGTGTAAATACATCAATTCCACCAGTTTCACAGCGCACCAAGTGCTCAGTTAACAACATAATGAAGCGCTGCAGGAGAGGGAAAAAACCCACTTATTCAGTCTCCTCCAATGAAAGCACAGGCCTAAGCTCAAGTGACAGAAGCTTTGAGCAGCAACGTGAAAATAATTATTTTGCTTGGCAAACACTGATTTAGGCAACCAAATAAAAGTCAGTTACTTTCTGATTGTTCACGAAACTACACCAGCAGAAAGACTCTGTTCCTGAGGGCATGAAGCTGAACAGATTCTGCTCAGAAGTCTTTGCAGGGGGAAGATCTGGATTGACTCTAAACCAGAATAAACACATCAACCCTTTCCCATATTCCTATTCCAAAAAGATGCCCATGATACAAAGTGGCACCGAAAGCTTATAAATCCATTAACTTTTTTTAAAACCTTACCTGGAATATAACAAGGAAGAGATTCTTTTGCTCACTCTGGGCTGACTCCACTTTCTCCTGCAAGCGCTCTATCTGCTCTTCTAGCGGTCCATCTTCCCGATCACTGCTTCGGTCATCGTCATCATCATCATCATCACTGTCTCGCTGTAAGTGACAGCAATACAAAACTAACTAGCAACCCGGCCGCCTGTGTGTACTGTCAATGCCCTCAAGTTCCCCATGTGAAAAGGTCTGCAGAGCAACTGAAGATGCTCTGTAGCTTGGTTGAGAACAATATTTTGAAGGATATTTATTTTGAATATAATTCAGGAAAGAAATTTGGAAGGAAAAATGCCAGTAC
>WAAB01017882.1:94772-111882 GCA_013389865.1 Piaya cayana
TGGCGTAGATTTTTAAATTGCAGTCCACTGCAGTAGGGCAGGTTATTAATTAAATGGAACAGTTCTGAAATATTGTGGCTGCAAAAAAAAAAACCACTTTGTGTAAGAACTCAATCCATCTGATTAGCACAAAAGGAAGACAAGAGACTGTAGCCTGTGTTGTTAAAGCGGGGAAACCCTATATTCATAATCAAAAGGGTTGTTTTTGAAATGGAAAGGGTTAGTATGGAAACCAAACTACGAACTAGAACATGGTCCATTCTCATGACCCCAAAACTAAAATACAACACACCAAAACCCGTAAAAAACCATGAGGACTTACAAGCTTAGTTAAGACTATACAAAACTACAAGGGATATAGGAGGAAGTAGATTCTGATGGATTATGGTATATTGAAACACAGATATTGCTTCAGTCCCACAGGACTGTTTCCATGCAAAAATATGGCTCAAAATTTCAAATACTTGTACAAAGAGCGTGTGCAACCTGTGACTAACACAGGGCCACGTGATAACTCACCTACTGCACAGAAAACTAAATTTGCAATCAGAAGACAGTTATGGCTAGCTCCGCATCAGCATAAAAAGTAAAAACGACTTACCAGAGCAAGTGAGAGTTTGATTTTATTCTCTCTATAGAAACTTGCTTTTTCCTCATCTACAGAGGTCTGCTGAACTCAAGATGCTGAAGGACCAATATGACACAAGAAAAAGCATCTAAGCTTTGGACTCATTCCCTAGTAGGGAAATTCAATTCATGCTAGGGACACCAAAACTTGACAGTTCACTTCCTCTAAAAGGAATGGTCATACAGCAGAGCAACAGCCTGCAGAATAACACACTGTTGCATACAAATGCTTCTTCCTGGCACAATGCTAATTTAAAGTACTCAGTAATAACAGGCTGCAGCAACAGACAAGCAGAGAAATGAAAACACTGGTATATTTGTTTAAAGAAGGCAAAGAATCTCTGCCTCACAGTAAGATCAATGACTGCATCTCAGTCTTCAATAATCACTAGCATTTAATACCTGCAGATCAATGTAGATTGATGCAAGCAACTGGGATAGTTGTTGCTGGGAGCAAAGGAGATAAGATGAAGGGGCTGGGATGAACTGGCATGAGCGAAATGTGAGGTATTAATGATGTCTTGATTTCTTAACAGAAACTTCTGGAAAAAATGACTGACTTCTTCAAAAACCACCAGCAGCCTCTGTGCCATGTGTCAACTTGTCACATGAACCTCAGCTGAAGTTTTGGAGCTACCTAAGAGTTTCATGCAGGTATTGTACTCACAGACTACATACAAACATGGAAATGCTGTTCTTGCTCTCTGCAACTTTTAACACACCTACAAACAACTTAATTTTATCGTAAGCATTGCCTTCAGCCAAGCTTCCTTGGGCCCCTGTCTTTTGCAGCTGCCACAGAAGACACTCATCTTGTTCTACTTTCCTGCTTGGGACAACTGAACACAACAGCGGCTGCTTGCTCATCCAGTTTTTGTATATAGAAACCAAAATCCCACAAAGGTATTCAGAAAAATATGCTGGAAATAGGAAGTGACAGATACCAGTGTCAGAATCCAGCAGCATCCATCAGAAGAACAGTAACAGCCAACTCTTTAATGGCAAATAGCTGTTTCCATGCACTTCTGCATGGAAGCCACAAGAGTACTCCTTAACAGAACTTTCTGTAAATAATTTGTGACTGTTCTTATTGTTATCTAATAAGGTAATTGGAACCCAGATTAGAAGACATGCTGATTTCAGAAGAGAACTTGTGAGAGAAAGCTTGAGCATGGTGAATACATATGAAGTCCCTTACATATTCTACTGAATTCTTATGTTACAGATAATTTCAGAAAGGTGGACTGAGAACATGCATGCAGTTTTTAATGACCGTGTTTGCAGACATCTTTCATGATAAACATATTTATCCAGTCCTTCCCCAAAACAACTGCACATCAGTCTGAAAGCACGTAGGTTTGTATAACTTCGCTTAAAATAATTAAAATAATAAACAAATTACTCACTCTTTTGTGCTGCCTGGCCAATCTTGCCTTAGTCTCCTCCAGTTCTTTGTGAATCTTCAGAACATGCTTATTCATCTTACGAATTGTGGAATGCAAGATCTCCCAGATATAAAACCTAGGAATGACACAAGGCTCAAAGAATTACATCTCACACTACTCCAAGACAAAAAACCAAACGTAGTTTCTTACAGAAAAATATATCTCGGGGAATTGAAAAAAACTTAGCATCATTTAAGACACAACAGTTAGCAAACACTTGGCATACAGGACAGTGTACCTGTTATGTAGGGAAGTGTAGCAGTACTTTCCTTTTTTTTTTTTTGTGCGGTACACTTACAAAGCAGCATTATTTCATAAACACACTGCAAGACTACCAACATTAAAGCAACTTCTCAGGCCAAACATTCCTTCTGTTCTGAATAAGCAACACATCAACAGTACTACAAGTTACATACTTAATCCAAAGACCAGGATCACCATAAACCAGCAGCTATACAATACACTGTGACAGGCTTTATCTAGAAATAATTCCAGTGTTCTCTTCGGCAGGCTTAGAAACTACCTGCAGCATGATATGCTGGCAACATACTTCCCCTATATACAAACATTCATACCCTAAATGAGAAAGAAAAGAGATAAAGTATTTCTTTTGTAAAAGGAGCAAAGCTTAATCACACCTTTTCCTGCCACAACTAATTTTTCACAAATTAAACTGTGTAGTGGTCACTTAAGACAGTAAATCAGAGAGAAATAACAATACAAGTCAGATTCTTGTTACCTTGTAAAATCATGTGCAAGTTCTGAAGAGAAGATCCAGTTTGCTACTGCAGCACAGTCAACAATTTGTGTCCGAATCATCTTGTCCACAAGCACAGCAATCATCTGTATTTTATGAAAGGCATGACAGTAATTCCAAATAATAAAAGGCCTCGCACAGCCAGTCTGTGTTAAGTATTCCAGTCTCAGATAAAAGCAGATATTGTTTGATTCAACTCTATATTAGTGGAATTCCAGATGCTTTAGGAAGCTAGGCAGCCTAGCCTAAAACTACTCAAATTACAGGATCCCCATGAACTATCTAAAGCATTTTGATTCTGTTTAACAATCTTTTTCTGCTTCTTGTGAAAGTGATAGATCACTCTCAGTTACCATGTATACTTCCATACAAAAGCAAAAACTAGAAGCATCATAGCTGGAAGAAACAAAGCATTAAGAGATGTAAGTACTTAATATAGAAATATTTAATATAAATAAAATTTAACATTGTATTTAACAGAAAAGTACTCAAATCAGAGCAGATATACCTGTCAGATAAAGAAAGAGCAACTGCTAGCCTATTCCCCTTGAACTGCAACAGTCTTTAAATGTGACGGCAAGCTCTCCTCTACAGGACCCATTCATTTCAGGACAAACAGCGCTGTGTAGTCAATGGAAGCGCTTACTTGCTACAGGCACTGCCAAGATACTGGGGGGTAGCTGCAAGCAATCTAGCAGACAACTGCAGAGAGGAGTTACTGACTAAAGCAGTTGCAAGCTGTTCAGGAAAAAGGCTTATCTTAGTTACTCATGTGCTTGAATGCCACAGTATCTAAGATCCACAGCCTGCACTGCATTTATCCCTACAACCACCCATTGTCAAATAAGGAAGTATAACAAAGTTCCTTTTAAGGAAACAAAATTAAAATAACCGAATGAATCAAGCAGAAGACTCAGCACTCAACTTTCAAATCCCAGGATAGCATCCTGTACTCTATCTGTCTTTCTGTATGGCCAGGCAGAATTTCTTATCACCTAGCTGCTTCTTCCAAGAAACAGAGTTCTGGGAAAACATTTCATCTCAATTTTAAAGTTTCTCTTTATGAAGTTGCCACTACAACTAGTGGGGGACTACCAACTCCTATTGCTAAAACACTGCATGCAGCACAGACCACTTTTAAGCGGTATACACCTTGTGAATACTGCTCACAGACTGAACCAAATCAAAGGATGTTCCCATAGCAAGGTAAGCAGCATGAAAACAGGCTCCGGACAAGTGCCCTGGTACCATTTCTTCTCTGTACCAGGGAGGTTGTGGGCTCAATAAAGCAAACAATTGACAAGAAAAAGACTGCAATAAGTGCAAGAGAAGAAAATTTAAGTTCCACGATCAAGCAGAACTGCAGCCATTCATAACTTTTGCACTTAACATTTTCTTAAAGCAATCCCGATTTAATAATAAAAACCTATCACGACCATTTAGTCTGGATTTGAAACCTCCATCTCAGTTTGGTAACACCACCACACAAAGGGATGAAGAAGATACAGATATTAGATTGCAGTAATGTAATTTCTTCTGATCCAGTTAAATGGCAGTAAGAAGTAGGTCATGTTTTCAAGGTCAGTGATTTGGGCAGGAAGTTTAAAACATAAAAATATCTGAAATATGGGATTTTTTTTAATTGTACACAGAAGAGAGGTGACATCTTGCCTGGGCATCTTCTAGGTGCTCAGTTTCCCCCTGACAGTGAATGGGCCACAAGGATTACCCCTTTTTCTCAGTGACATTGTTTCTGACACCGTGGCCTGTGCAGTGGTGAGGTACAGTCCACTTTCAAATACAATTAATGTGCAACACAAACACACTAGTAAGGAACAAATGAATAAATTAATGCAAGCAAATTCGGTTTGAGTGCCTCACTGCTTTCTATTTATAGAAAAATAACAGCTGAGGGAGAAAACAGTGTCTGTGAAGAAACTGAACAGCTTAAACAACTGAGGTATTTTGTAGAGGTCTTTTGGGGAGTTATTTCCTCTGGCCCAAGAATGAACATAATCATGGCAACTGTCAGACTGATCTGTTCTGAACAGCCCCTGAATGCAGCTCTACTCACTCTGCCCACGCAAAACAGTGACACCAGCATGAGCTTTGTGGAATAACTGTAAGGCTTTCACTAGCAACAGGGACAAAAAAAGCCATGAAATCCCCAGGTTTCCACATTTCTATGAATGTGGCCTGCTTCTGATGTGTGATGTACATTTTACTTCAATTTACCCATCCACACTGTTTTCCAATTTTGAACAGGAACATAATTTTAGCGAATGTTACTCTCTTGTGCGACAAACACCACAACATGAATCCGAGTCAGAATGACAGCCTTCGCCCTCCCACAATGAACTCCTGAGGAGGAAGTGGCCTCACTGATAGTACATATTTTATGTCCAGTCTTCACTGCAGGCACTAGTAACAGTAGTAAATACAATTTGAACTCTCCTTCAAATAAGATGACAACAGATAAGTAATTTTAAAGCAAACTGTTATGGTTTTTGTTAAATATGGCCTCTACTAGTTGAAACTCATATAGAATCTCAACATTAAAACCTCTTACCTGTGGATGATTCTTCCAAACCTCATATACAACCCTCAGAACATGGAGCTTCCCCTCATCACTTTCAGCAAGTGTTTTGAAGACTTCATGAAACCTTTTAATAAATGTAAGTAGTAAGTGGAGGGGTTGGGATCAGGTCAAAAGAGCAGCAGATACAATGCAAGTGGTTTCAATTGGACAAAAGAAAATTTTGTAACTGCAGCAATCCCTGCCCTGAATAACTACCACCTGGAAAACAACCATCCTGAGCTAAAATAGGCTACAAAGACACAAGCTCCCAGAAGCTACTTTAATCTTAGTGGTGAACCTCCCTGAAGTTGGGCTACATTCCCTGTTCTCTTAAAAGTAGGAGGCACTTTAATACTTCATGTGCTTATCTATACACAGCTGGAGTAAAATTTGTTGCCTTTTAAGCCTTAGACTTTCCTGTTGATATGTGTTTCAGTGACTTTAGACACTTATCCAATCTGCCCCTTTTTGAAGGAAATGCTGCTGAAAGCTCTGTGTTAGCAGTTACGCTGCCTGCTATGCAGCATTCACAACCCAGCTTACTGAAATATAACTACAGAGCATTAAGAGGCTCTTTTTGATCTCAAGGCTTCCACTGCCGGTGTGCAGCAGTGAAAATTCCATGCCTCAAAGTATTCACATCACCCTGCCTCTTTTACTATGGATAGCAGGTTACTACTTACAGCTTTCTATCAACACTGCCTGCATGAAGCTTCCAGGTGCATCTTTTTGTAACAGGTTTATGTATCCTTAAGAACAGTTAGGAAAAAACTCATTAAGATGCATGTGACTATCTTTCATCTATCAGTACCCCCTAAGAGTAACTCCAAAGCACACAGGATTAAAAAGTAGTTATTTTATCTCATTTTGCCTAAAAAAAAAGAAAAAAAACCTGCAGTACATTCTTTAAAAGTTAAAGTATATCTTTAAGTGATGCATTCTCACATATTTTGGAACAGATTTTACTGTGCTTTGAAAGATAAAGGAAGTTTACAACAGACTGTTTTGAAGTTTCATGACTCCTTTTTCTTACTTCATTTCTCACACAGATATAATTGCTCTAGAGACACATTCCTAGTACAAGATACTGCAATGGTATCAACACAGTCATCCAAATATGAGGAAAAACCCTTCTTCTTCACCATAGTCAGCAAATGAGCAATTCTGAACTGGAGTCATGTTCCAAACCCATCTCATTTGTTTGATTTACATCACACAGCACTAACATACAAATTTCTGTTAATTCCGTTTAAATATATAACATACAAGGTTATTATTATTATATTACATAAAACCTAGCTTAACACTACCATTCCTTCAGAAAGCAGTGCCATTATTGCTGCCAATCATGTTGCACTCTGCAGCACCTAGAACACTGCTGAAGTTTGCAGTCCAGTTCTTTTATCATGTGATTTACTGTCAGAATTAAGAAGTTCTGTAAGCCCCAAAATAATGCACATATTACACTTACTTTGCCAGGGCACTAAAGGAGTGGCTGAAAGACTTTGCAGCTAGATGGAGCAGAGTCTGAACAAAGACTTCTATTTTCAGAGGATTGAAGGTAAATCCTTCACCTGCAAGTTATTTAAAGTTGAAACTATAAGTACTTCATGTAGAACACGTAAGCTATTCATAAAACTGTACAGGTAACTTAAGGTCTTAATGCATTTCACAAAAAAGTTACAGCAACAGTGTTTTGCAAGGCTGAGCAGGAAGCTAGTAAGGATTTCTCAAAACATGCAGATCTTCAGGCTCCCATTTTGATATGAGGAAAATATGTGGAAAGAATTCCAGGTCAGTGAAGAAGCTATCAAAGACAGAGCCACCCTACCAAGAGCATTGATTGACACCAGCAAAGACAGCAATGGAAACTGCAGAGCTATGCACTGAGCTGGAGGCCTGGCAGACCATAGAGAAGGGAGAATGGAATGAGGAGTGGGAAAGGTAAGGATAATTAGGGTATGGAGGTTGGCTATTTATGACATGGGAGAACGTCCAGCAAGTGTGAACAGCAAATATGGATACTAGGGGTGAATGATGCCAAGTTCCTTCCTGCAGCTGCAGCTACCTACAGCTGAAGGCAGGGAGTACACAGAGTACTCATTAACGTGAGACACTTAAAGCAAAGCAGGAAATGTGACAAGGGATCCCAGGGCAAAAAAAGAATCATTGTTGCTCTCTCCTTTCAGAACAGAACATTTGCAAATATTACAGAAATACCGAAGCCTTCCCTGTTGTAAAGATAATTTTCATAATTCTCTGTCTCATGCCCCTCCTCACTCCCTAAAACACACAGGCTTTAGGAATCAATGCTGCCTGTAGCTGGAAAGCTAAAACAGAACCTGAGTGGAGTCCCGTTGTGAGTTTGTACCTCTGGAAGCCTACAGCCAGTGGGCTGACTATCCTATTTGCTGAGGAGCTGCACCCAGGGGAGGGAAGCTGTCAGACAGGGCACAAGCACTGAATCTCAAGAGTGAGGACAACAGCTTGAACTGCACTCTGTCGCTGAAGGAAATGCTAAATACTTCCATACTACCTCTTGTCAATAATCACAAGAAAACAGATCTCAAGCACAGGCGCTCAGCACCCTTAAGTAAAACAGGCCTGCCTCTGCATGTAAGATGTTTATAACAGACCCTTAACAATGGCGTATTGTTTCCATTTAAGAATAAATGGAAACCAACTTTTAGAAGGAATAGCATGCAGTTCTGTTAACCACCACACCCACAGCTCCAAAGGATGGCATGTCAGTCTACACACAAAAGAAACTGCAGCCTGCCAAAGCCTAAAAGCATATATCTTACCATCATCATCATCCTGGTTTGGATTAGGCACATCTTTTAAAATGCTGAAGATTTCATCATTACTGGCCTTATTTTTAATTGCAATTGTTAAACAGAGTGCCACAGTATATCCAGGAAGAGATCCTAAAAAAATGACAAAGAGGTAAAAAACCCATGTACAAGGCAAGTGAACATGTTTAACATTAGTTTGCCTCTCAGAGAAACAAGTACGCATCCCAGCTACACCTAAAACTACCCTGTTTCCAACATTATTGTCCACATCACTGTTCCATAAAACCACTCAGCATATTTTGTGGTCTTCACATTAAATTTAAAACTTCCAGTAGAATCTTTAAGCTGAGGTCAGGTAATCACTCTCCTGTCTAAAGCTCTACTTTAGCTTTCACTCGCTTCCTAAAAATACAAGTTTCTTGATTTTCCTCATTGTGTCTTTGATGATGACACTTTCATGCTTATGATTGTTTTCTACTGAGTAATAAAGAAATAATAAGATATCCCTACCTCAATCTTCACATCATCTGCTACCTGTGTACATTTCATTAAACCAATTTGACTGGTAAAATCTCCTGTTTCATGAAGTTCAATAAAATAAATCCACATTATCATTTCAGATGCTGACTTTTGCTTAGTATTGTCCCCAGCCAAGGGAAACAGATGATTTTTCCAATTTTGGACTTCTAGCAAACAACGCTGCACAACACCACAACCAACTCAGCAAGAGTAACTTCAGGTACTTGTGTTTTCTTTTCTTTATGAAGTAACAAAGATATTCAATATTACAGAGGTCTAGGTTTAATATATATTAATTGCCTATGTGAAACATTTACCCATATAAAAATTATGGATATTTATGTCAATTGCTTTCTTTTTTATTAAGACAACTGATATTATAGACAACCTAGTGTGCTCCCTTGCTCAGAAAAACTCTTTTCTTCAACTTGACCCCTAAGTAACTTCAATACTTACTGTTACTTTCATCTCCATATTTGTAAATGCAAACTGGATTAGCAGGACTGAGGACAGAAAAACTTGCAGGAACAATGTCTATTATTCGCTGATGGTAGGAGAGTCTGGAAATAAGTTTTACAGCAGTAGAATTAAGATGGGAATGATACCAGGGCTAATTCTAAAGTGAATGCTTTAAAATGGCTTTCCTGTATTTAACCTAAACAAAACAAAAATCAGGATGTTTATACAACAGAATGGTAGTTTCTGCAGGGTAGTAACAGATAAGTAAACAAAACTTACTGGTAGATGCTTTCTATTTGCCTTGATACTAGATTTTCACCCTCATACAATTAATTTAGCTTGTGAAAAGACTTAGTCTATCTGGTAAAATGTTTTATGTAAAAGTCTATGGTGTCCTGCAGAAAACTAGTAAGGCATTGGTATTCAAAGCAGAAGAAGTATTAAACTAGATGTCTTCTTTTTACTTCCTAGATTATTTCCAACAGAGACTTGATTTTGGTGTCACAGTTTTCAGTGAAATGGAAGAGTGCTACAGAAAAACTGCTTTCATTCTGCAGCACAATACTTTCATACTACCTACACCAAAGTCACCCAAAATCAGACAAATGTTTTCATGTAGGATGCTAAATAACACAGGCTTTTTGAAGAGTTTGCTCTCCCCACCCTCCTATTTCCCTCTACACAAATTTTAAGCCCAGCCCTGACTGTGTCCTCTTGTTGTTGAGTTTGGGAGCTTTTGTTTGGTTGTCTTAAGATCAAATGAACATCAGAGGCACAGTACAATCAATGAAGATCAGAAGAATGAAGATTATACTCAGTTTTCAGTACAAGAAATGATTGGTTCCCTCCATTTCTGTGAAAGCTGAATACTTTTCACGAATACTGCCTAAACTGTTTATTTCCATGCCTGCGGAGCTCATCATCATCTGCTTCACCTGTTTCAACCTGCTTCTATTTCTTTCTAAAGTCCTGTTCTAAGTGTCCCACATCAGGTAAAACAGATTAAAATCATACAGACAGACTTGCCTCTTAATAGCAACAGAACTGTAAGAACAGATGCGCATAAAATGAAATTTAAAAGGAATCTCACAGTGTCCAGAAAGACCAAACTGCCCTGAATGCAACTGTCAAAAGACCTTACTTACCGCATGCACTTTTCCAAAACCTCTCTCACAAATTTGGGTTTGGGTTTTTCAAGGTCCTGAGTAAGACAATCTGACCTATCAAAGAACAGAATGCAAAAGGTTTTAGCAAAAGTATTTGTACTTCACTGACTTTTTGGCTTGGTCTGACAGGTTCATAACAACCGTGTTCTAAAGACAACTATAGTGCTTGACAGTTAGTTTTACAGTGTAAGCAATTTTAATACAATGAGGTAAATTTATCATAATTTCCTTACTGGCCATTAGCAATTCTTGGAACCTCACATCTGTGTGATAATTTTCATGTAGTTTCCCTTCCCTCACCAGATTAAAAATAATTTATTTTGAATTTCCTTTCCTTAGGAAAGAAACCTTGTGTGATTTCATAATTTGATACTTCTTCACAGAAATTTTTTAACTTCTGTCTGATTTCAAATACTTAGTGTCAAATACAGCCACTTGTGTTATTACTGAAAAATGGCAGCTGGTAAGGGAAATCCATTGAAGCACTGTCATCAAGTATTATCATCCAGATAAAGAAAAATCAGCTCTTTGAAGACTGTTGCCTGGTCAGCCCACATGGACGTACACTAGGATAGCCACCAAGCACCTAACTCCAGATGAAAACACAAGAAACCTAAGTAAAGCCACAAAAACATATCACAAGAAGGGATGCACCTCTTCCCACGTGGACACTTGGGCAGATGAGCTACAGAAAGCGTGTATGGTGGGTGGCAGGCTGTGACAAGTTACATGAGTGCCTGGAATGGAAAGTTCAGAGGAACCTGTGGCTGGACATTAATAAGACTCCAGGGACTTCCAGCTAGAGAACCACAGAATCACTGGGTTGGAAAAGACCTCTTATATCATTGAGTCCAACCATTCCTATCAAACACTAAACCATATCCCCAAGCACCTCATCTACACATCTTTTAAATACCTCCAGGGAAGGTGACTAAACCACCTCCCTGGGCAGCCTGTTCCAGTGCCCAATGACCCTTTCCGTGAAAATTTTTTTCCCTATGTCCAGCCTGAACCTCCCCTGGCAGAGCTTGAGGCCATTCCCTCTCATCCTGTCCCCTGACACCTAGGAGAAGAGGCCAGCTCCCTCCTCTCTACAACCTCCCNAGGATGCCATTGGCCTTCTTGGCCACCTGGGCACAGTGATGGCTCATGTTCAGTCACTGTCAACCAACACCCCCAGGTGCCTCTTCTCCAGGCAGCTTTCTAGACAGACTTATCCCAGTCTGTAGCACTGCTTGGGGTTGTTGTGACCCAGGTGCAGGATCCGGCATTTTGCCTTGTTAATCATGTCAAATGGGATGAGAGTTCAATATGTGGCATAGTAAGAGCTGATGGCAGTGCTGGTTCTGATGGAACTTCAGGTACTAGGATTGGCAGGAAGAAAAACAGATCACAAGGACTAAGGATAAAGATTATAATGAAAGATTTAGGATAAGACAGAACAATACTACAGAATGAATACAGAATACAAAGAGTCGAGGTAAATAATTAAAAGTAAATCAGGGACATATTTTGGAAAATTTGCTAGCAACGGACTGAGGTTGCAGAGCAAATCAACAAAATCACATTTCCACTTCCCTTGTTGAGGAAACACACTGGCTTGGGATTTATCACAAAGTTCACTAGGGACAATACAATGACTAAAGAGATTATCAAGATAATCTACCACTGAGTGGTGGTGAACAGATTAAGAAAGAGGGTTGAATAGCTGGAAGAAAGCAATTAACAGGGCCACCATGCTGTGACACTTCCTGGATGAGTTTAAAATTTTAAGGTTTTTGCAATATCAGTTTCAAATCAAAAGGAGAGGAACTTACCAATCTTCCCAGCTCCAACGGAACTGGAAATTGCTCAAGTGGTGAGAAAACCAGTTAATAAATCTTCATTAAAAGAAAAAGAAAGCTCCATTAAATGCCAGAAGTGCAGAAAAACACTCAGTTGATATATAAATGCATTCTACCTTTCAACACAAGCCTAGACTCTAAAGCTATTACAGCTTTATACAGGAATTTACATTGACAGGTACTAAAGACTTGAGTTTGAAAAATTAGAAAGAAGCTTTTATGGACAAATAGCCTGTCCCATTCTGTTGTTTCATACAAAGAGATGACCTACTAAACTAATGATTAAAATGTTAACTTGCTATGAATATGCAACTTTCACATTTTTTATTTTTATTATGAGTAGTTAACAGCTTTCCTGCACAAGGCAGACTGCACTCAAAGGCGAAAACCATCACTACTCTCCTCCTCTGGGTGGCACATAACTCCCATTAACTCCAGTCCCATGCCACCTCCCAGACCCCTAGGGACTATGCATAGTACAGAGTACCACACAACTACAAACAGGTTTGAATACGCAAAAGCCGTCAATCCTAACTCTCCTGTACAGACAGATAGACTTGTGACCACCAGGAGAGCGTTTCTGGGAGGGAGAGGCAAGCAGTCAGCCCTTCACCTTCTTTTTACATGGCTCAAAGTAAGAGCCCAGAAAACATTTTTAATAGCACACAGAAGGTCTAGCAAAGATTTCAGACTACTCTTTCCATAGCTTCACCTTTCCTGTACACTGTATATTGAGAAATATTTTCCCTTGCCTCTAAAACACATTTAATTTACCTGTCCACACATGTTGTATTCATTGTGTCCAAGCGCATGTAGAGCATTTCTGTGGCTTGTGCAAGCTGAAAATGTCTTATTAAGGTTAACAGCAAAGCACTAGACATATCAGACATCATTCTTTTAAGTTTTTAAACAGAAATATTTTTTCTACTGAAAACTCCCTACTCCAAAATCAGGTAAATCATGGTAAATCCATAGTGGGGGGAAAAAAAAAAGAAATGTACTTAATTCTACCCTCTAATCCCAGCCTTTTTTCCTTACACTGTTGCAATGTGAATGCTGGCTTCTTCCACAGAAAGCCAGAATCTGTGTCATTTGACATGCAAAACCACACCAACATGAACAGACACCAGCCTCCTTATGAAGTACTTCTGTAACACCACTGGTCTAACTTCATGAGCTGCTGTTGACTCTGAACCACAGCCATTCATTCATCACGACTGAAGTCTTGAGAAAGTTTGTCTACGCTGACTTTACCCAACAATGGCTTTATCCTTCCTACAGCATCCCTGTTAACATTAAAAGCGTTCTGAATGGACATCTGCCCAAGTCCAGAAATAGATTTAGCTCTAATCATTGAGATTATATGATTTGCAAACATGAAGTAGAATGAAAACATGTGCATGACGTTACCAGTGGACAGACATCTGTTAACCAGCCTCCATTCTCAGCACCTGTAGCTTGATCTAAACTGATGCTCTAACATGATCTAAAATGGCAAAGTAGGGGCAATGTAATAGCCGGAACTAGCTGGGAGTCACGCCTCCCTCCTCAGCATTTAGCCGCCCTGGCTGAGCTGACAGATGATTATTGACCTTTTGAAAGCTCCTAGTGAGAGCACTGAGTGGGAACTCAGGCAAGCTCCTTTACATCATATGCTACACTTTATACTGATAAAAAAAAAAAAAGAGTAGGAGCACTTACACACTAGTTAGAATGAAAGATCAAGTCTGTCACTTCCTTTCCTTCTCAGCCTTTAAGTATCTTTGACCACAACACACACTGTCTTGACCCAAATAAGCTGCAGGGACAAACACGAGTATTTTATCACCTCACCAAGACAGTACTTCTTGGGCAGGTCAGATGAAATGCCACTATATCGCCCAGAAAGCTAAAGAATATTGCCCACTTGGCAAATCTCACCAGTGCTAAGTGGGCTCTGCTATTCTTTTGTGTGAGTGTTTCAGGTGAGGTTTCATGCAGCTGCATAAAACAGGCATAGAATCATAGAAAGGTTTGGGATAGGAGGGTCCTCGAAGCCCATCCAGTTCCTATCCTCCTGCTATGGCCAGGGACACCTCCCAGAGGATCATGTTGCTCAAAGCCTCATCCAACCTGGCCTTGAACACTTCCAGGGACAGAGCTTCCACAGCCTTCCTGAGCAACCTGTTTAAATGCCTCACCACCCTCACAGTAAAACATCTCTTTCTAAGATCTGATTTAAATCTCCTCTTTTTCAGCATAAAACCAGTACGCCTTGTCCTACCACTGCGCTCCCTGATAAAGAGCCTCTCCCCAGCTTTCCAGCAGGCCCCAGTACACATTGCTATCCCATCACCTACAGAACAAACTAAACAAAGCCTGCATTTTATAGATACAGGAAGGATACAACTTGTGGTAAAGAGCCAGGCTGAAGTTTGCACAGTTCAATCAGAAGCGTTGTATACATGACTTCAATATGTGGTGGAGATGGAAGTTGAAACAATTCGGCAAATATTACCTGTAGGAAAGGAAGGCACAGAGTCAGAGCACAGTTCAATGTGGCCTGCACAACCCTCTGCTTCGCAACAGTAGATGATCTTAAACAATTACATACTCAAAAAAATCCCATGTTCTGTTGAATGCATGTTCAAGGAAAAACAGAAACTTACACAGATAGTGGCAACCCTGCACCATACTAATACAGCCTGTTCTAACTGCCCTTATCATTTCACACCAACACTACGCATCTATTATAGCAAACAAACATACCACATTACTGTAGAAATGAATGTAGTTATAACACAACCTACTGCAGTACTATGACATGACTAGAGAAAAGCAGAAATCATGTGATCCTGTTAAATAATATAAATATTAAACATACTAAATAAAGTCTAAGCATTTGGTATGAGAGACTATTTGCATTAAAATTACATCTACAGCTTTCCATCATGTCCTCTTTTCTCCTATACAAAACCTTACATAAATAAAGCCACAACTTCCAACCAGCTTGTCATACAACAAAATATGTCCTCTATACTTCTTGGCAAAAGATCCTTCTAAGAAAATTGAAAACAATCCTGCAGTCAGTATTCATGTTCCAATTTTCAAGTTTCCCTTAATAACAGCATGTCAACTTTTGGAGGCAATGGAAAGATCATCATTGTACAACATCAATCTCTGAGTTCCTCTTTATTTTGCACATGATTCTCACCTAGATTTAAATTATATTAAAGAGATTGGGAAACTTATGGCAAGAAGCTAAGGTGGACACGGTTTGGTAGAAAATTGTTCCTTTTCTGGAGACAGAAAATAACAATGGCTAGATGATCAGCAATTATCTGCTTGAGATACTGAACAAAACTATTTGTGATATTCATCACACATGCATTATGAAATGTCCATATTGTTTCAAACTGGCACACCATACTTTGTGAAAATAACAAGACCACAAGAAGTATCAGGACACTGATAATCCAAATGTCCAAACTCTGTTAAGTGTAGGCTGTACCAAGAGATGCAGGAGAATGACAGGGCACAGCAGTCCCACAAGCCAATGACGCTGACCATTCTCTGTTCACAGCCAACAGAAAAAGCCACACATGCATCTGTAAGAAGATACTGAAGAAAGGCAGCACATTTTTGTGTTCCATGCAGATTTCAGGTAGAATGGAGCCTTCTGTGCTCAGCTTGACAAACAACATGGAGCCTCAAACGTAGCCACATTTGGAAAGGTACTGAGAACCACTTTCAGTCTACGTTAATTTCCACCTGTTATGTTCTGCACCTTAAAGAGGATGTTTCTTTATTTGTTAGATCATATTATTGCTACAGTTCCATGACTTCTTCAAAATGTTAGTTCAGTCTTCACAGTTCAAACTTAAACTGTGGTTGAAAGCAATGTATCACCAATTTGACTGCTAAGGGAGACCTTGTGATGGAGCCATAATAAGCAGAATGAACTGCAGCTTAAAAACAGCATGCTAAGCCTTAAAAACTCTGGAGCTTCATTAGAAGTAAGCAGTCATTGACAAGCAACAAAATTAATACTCTAAAATAACTTAAAATGGCAAGAAAAAGGAAATTACTACGGTAAGTTAAAGAATTCACACCAGTTTTGCATAGTACTTTAATTTACATGAACCTCTTTCTATTTGCATGTCCTACAAGTTTCTGAATCACAGAGTTTCCAGGGCCTTTAGGTAACTTATTTCATCAAGAATTGCAGTAACTCTCTGTTAGCACTAATGTACAACTAAACATAAAGCACATAGTCATTTACAGCACTTGAAGATACTGGAAGTAAGACTTCCAAAGAAACTCTGATGTCAAGGCAGAAAATTATTGTTAATTTAAAAATTCCTCTGTTCTGAACTTAGAATAGAAAAAGAGCAAGCTGATCAAAAGGAATGTAACTTGGCAGCATTCAAAATACTTAACCTTTTGATGCCAAGAGGAATTCTCAATCCCACTCTGAATCTCAAAAACAGGCCCTTGAAAGGAGGCTGCAAAAGAACATCCATGCTGCTCTTCTGATATACATGATAGTTATTCATAATTCTCTGACCGGGAGGATAGCCCAGAGGCAAGAAACATTGCTACTGCTGTTTCACTTTTTAGGATCCGCAGAACAAAACCATTTAGAAGATCCAAACAACAGTTAAGCCTTGCTGCAGAGGATCTCTCAAAAGCCCCCTGCATAAGGTAGAATAACTTGGAACAGGCTGCTCAGTGCTGTGTCCTGTTAGGTTTTTAACTTTTCCAAGGACAGAGATTCCATAATTCCTCCGAGCAAACATTCAGTGTTTAACCCCCATTTGCAATTAAAAAAAAAAAAAAAAAAAAAAGTTTTTTTTATAATTAAATTTATTTTTTTTTTTTTTATTTTTTATATATTCATCATTAATTATACTTATTATTTTTTTTTTTTTACTTTAATCA
>WAAB01017882.1:112233-129010 GCA_013389865.1 Piaya cayana
TAAGCAAAATAGTCTTGCTTAAAGAGTCATGGTGATCTGCAATTCTAGCATACATATATAAAAAAGGGAAAAAAAAATCCCCAAACAACAGACTTTCAAAATGACACGAAAGAATAGTTATTAGTTACATATTAAACTCTCAGGCTTCAAATGCTTCATCTTTTAATCAGTTTGTGATCTATCATTATTACAAAGCAAACAACTGCTACTTCTTTGATTTCATTTCTACCTCTCTGGCGAATCTTATATCTCCCTCTAGCCTCCTACTTTCTTCTGAGTAATAACAAATGCTATCTCATTAACTGTGACAACCTTGAATTTCTAGTGTCTGCTGAACCAGACAACTGCAACCATAAAACTTCATCATTTGCCATCACCAAAAATGTTGTTTCTGCCCAGTTTTTGCATACTATACAAAGATTGTGCTATTTGTTTGTAAGCACAACATAGCCCCTGTGGCAAACTACCTATGTTATCTATCTCCCAAATCAGATATTGTTCAGGCAGAAATGAAGAAAAGCATCCTGACTGCTTCCTGGCATAGCTGAATTCAAACTAATGAAGCCTGCTTGGAGCCGCAATGACTACCCAGAGCAAGCTCAGTTATCTCTGCCTTGTATTACCCAGAAGAAGAATGCAACAAGGAGGAACGGGCACACAAACACCAGTGTGCAGCTAGCTGCAGATGAACCAGCTCAAGGTTCATTGTGCCCCTGCAAATGAGCTGCTCCAAAATTCCAAGAGGCAGAACACGACCACACTCTCCATGGTGTTCCCATTAAGGATAAGGTGTGTCTGCATATTTTTTGCAGTATGTCCTGTATTATTAACAAATTAATTACCCTGGTAGCCCCTGCCCTCCTAGGTCATACAAACTCTCACACTACCTGGATACTACAGACCCACACCATTCCAAGCAACAGTTTTAATACAGATATATGTAGTAAATCAAGTTATATCAAACACTCTAGGAAATGTTTAATCTTGATCTCTTGTCTAACCAGTGCAGAAGTCTGCAAATCCCTGGTGGCACTGAAGTCATGGTAACCTATAAAAAGCACCATAAACCCAAACTCCTCTTACCAAGTCTTTCTCTCCTTCCAGTGGGATTTGATGATGCAGTGAAGGTTCTCTTCTATTACAAATCGTTCAACAGAGTGGCTGCCAGGCATGACAGGGCCCTGGTAAGAAAGAATTAAGATGCATGAAAGATCACTGCTAATGCACTGGTACCAGAGGTAGCAAGCAATCTCTCCCAGATACATCTACAGGTGGAAAATATAGGCCAACTTCCACATAAATACATGGACATCTCAGCTGCCCTGTTCCCTTCAGCACTGAGAAGCTGGTGACACTTCCATGCAAACCTCAGATCAATGCTTATAAAATTAAATATGAAGAAAATTAGATAACATGATTATAAGTTCATGGAGCATAAACTTCCTTTACTCCGTGAAACGGACAAGCGGGCTACCACTATGCATCCTGAAAAAAAAAATCACAGTTGTCTGGAACATGATAAATTTAAAAAAGCCAGGAATGGCCAGGACAGAGTGGGAAGAACACACAGTTGTGATCTCATTCACAGCAAAAAACAGAGGTCAATGAACAAAGGCAAAAGGCAGCAGACTTAAAGCAAAAGGAGGTATGAAAGCACTAAAGGAAAGGAGGATATATATTTTTCCTATGCTTATACGCTTTCATCTATATATCTGCTGTTGACCAGCGCTGGAGACAGACTATTGAGACACATGGATCTTCCACCCACTGCAAGTAAGCACTCCTTTGCTCCACAATATGCATCAACAGATTTTAACAAATAAATAAACATCAGTCTTTAAACACTACAATACCCAGCCTGCAAAAAGACTTAAGTCACCAACTTTATGGAAGGAAAGCCTAAGTCCAGGAAGGTAGTTTTACTAGAGACACTGGCAAATTCAATCAACATAGCCACTCTAAATTAAAGTATCATAATATCTCATTCCCTAAATCCTGCTCTTTGCAGATTTGCTTTGTACAGTAACTCGATCACCTGGTTTATTTCTGCACAGGTACCAAAGCAGAACTGCTGTTGGTCTTCAAACCATTCACTGTCCTGGGAGAGGGGACATCCCAATTTGATCAGCATTGCCCCAGGAACCGAACTGTGAAATCAGCTCACCATCTCCCTCAGTAATCACATACCTCGGGGTCATCTGTGTAGTCAAACATCCTAAAAATAACCCTTGGCATTGGGTACACCGAACCTTCGGTGTGTGGTGGAGGAGTGAACGGAGGCAGATTGTGTTGCAGCGCTTCACAAAGAATGCTGTCAAAAGCCAAATAGGGCCGCAGAATGTGTCGTTCTTGCCAACGATCTTTTTTCAACTTCTGAATCTGAGACCAAAGGCAGTCTAAATACTGAAGAAAAAGGGTGAGAAACATCAGATGCGCTGAATCTCTTAACAAAGCTGGTAGATCCCTGAACTATCAGAAATGTATCTATTAAATTCCATATTCCAGTCAGAAAAACACAGTTACGTAAACTGCTGATTCAGTAAACAAAGAAATAATTTAAGAACTCTACTCATCAGAGCCACTGCTAATTCCACATGACACTGTGCCAATAACATTTCACTGCTGTCAGGTTTTGAACCACCTAGAGGCAGCTCAGGACCCTGAGCATGATGGCCACCCTTCAAACCTGCCAGTTAAACCACACCAGTGAACACTATTTCAGTCACAGCTCGTTGGTTGTATTAAAAGAGACAAAATATCGAAATGCAAAGAGCAAAGACATTCTGCAGGATTGCCATGCTGTACCCAGAGCAGTCAAAACTGCCAGCTACTGCATATTCAAGACAAATACAGTACTATCAAATAGCTCTGCTAAGGATTTCAACACAATTTTTAAGTCCCAGCATTCTTCCAGAGGTGGCATAGATAATCCGTGCAACTGGCAGTAGTGTTGCTCTGTTTAATTATTCTCTTCCTAAAAGCAGTCCAAGAACGCTGGAGGCCCGTGGCCTTACCAAACACAAGCTTCAATTTATAACTGGTGCAGTAAATGTCATTACGTGCAAGTGCTTTGTGTTTACTGAAACTGTCACACTACAAAATGGAAACTAAAGTAGTTAAGAACTAGCATCTGAAGTGAAAAGTCATGCCTTGGCACTCTGCCTAAGACTCAAACATGCTGTGTTCATCTCTGCTCTATTGAGCTAAATAAGGAGATTCAGATATTGGGCAAGCAGAATACTCATGCTGATGAATCAATACTCATCAGACAACCTACCTCACCAAACCACAATTAATAAGACAATTGTTATGACTGTGATTTACTCAGAATAGTGAATAAAAGAAGGCCATGTCCCACACCTCCCAGAAGATAATTTTAGATCTCACTTTCCAACTAAGTTTGTCCTCAAACTTAAGGGAAAAAAATAACACAAGAATATCCGAAAATGGAAATTTCACCCCAAACTAGCCTGACACCACCTCTCCAGTATTTTTGGCTTAACTGTGAAAGATGTCATGGTAACTACTGCATACAGTTTCAACATATTTATTTAGCACTTCACAGAGTTTAGATAGCAAAGCCACTACAAAGGTTTCTTTCTTGCAGAGGGAAAATGTTAAGGGACAAGTGGGAAATTACATTATATGCTTCCTTATAAAGGTCTTTTTAAAATGAAGCCCTCTACCCGCAATTCCAAAACAAATATACAGTTTACACCCATTCCTTTCTTCTGCAGGTACCTGTCAGCAAACAACTCGCCCCATACAAGGGCATATTTAAACCCAAGACTTAGAAGAGAATTCCTCACACAGAACTACTTAGAATTAGTAACAAGCAAGAGATAATTGAAAGCATTAATACTTTTAGAGGTGCCTTTTATTTTCATGTTAAAAGAACACCTTCATAAAAAACTGTTTTTCAAACTACCTGAAAGAAGCTACTCACCTCTTCTTGTGGATGTGGTTTATCTGCAGTCCACACTTGCAGCATGGGTACATGAATCTTCTGGCGGCGTCTGTTTACACAGGAAAGAAAATCTGACCTTTAAAAGACTAATTTAGGGCAGCATTTTTTTCTTACTGTGAGCGTATCTCATCTCTTCAGTTGACAAAGTCTACAGTATATAAAAACCAGGTGTGTGATTACTTAAAATACGTCTGTAATCATATCTGGACAACAATGTTAACTCGAAGGACAGAAAGCAGTCACATTGCAGAGCACTAATGAAACAACCCATCAGTACTCTCAGCATGCTCACAACTGCAGCTTCTCAAACACAAGCAGAATAAGATCTTCAACACACTGTAGAACTACACTAGGCAAAACTTTTCAAATTAAAAAATCTCTACACTTATTCAATTTTTTTTTGCAGGGGTGTGTGTCTGTGTGCGTGCATGTGTGTTNAATTAAATGGAGTTTCTTTTAAATCAATTTGTGTCCATTCCTCATTAATTATACTAATTAATTTTTTCTTTAAACTTTAAAACTCAAAACTAGCCAGCTCTTAGACTGTGTGATCTACTGCAGGCATCATATACAAAACTTCAGAAGTTTGCAAATACTACAACCAAGATGACTAGTGCATTGAAAAACACTGGTACTCAATCAAACCTCCCATGAACCAGGTTAAAATGACAAAAGCATAATACTAACACTCAGCTGTGTATAACTCACTCATTTAAAAGCCACCATTCAAATTCAATGAATTCTTGTTAATTCCCAAATCAAACTGTAATTTAAATGGACATATCATTCAATCAACTGGGACATGTTACTCATGACATAATAGAACTACAGAAGAGGTTATCTATAAAATCCATACCTCTACTATGTGGTAGTTCAAGGGGATCTTGTTATTTCCTGGATAGCTCAACAGCTGTGCAGCACTGCAAAACCACAGTAATATTTAGTTCAGAACTTATCAGCAAATGTGATGGTGAAGATCAAGTAACAATGCCACAGAAACTGATTAATTGTGAACAGGAGTTCACATAAAAGCACAAANCCTCCCATAGAATAGTTCAGACTTTAGAATACTTTTAGGTGAACGGTAAATGAAGCTATTAATCCATACTTGAATAAATACCGATAAGGGTATTTTTAATGGGTCACAGCTTACTTCAAGTAGCTTTCCGTCTGAGACAACAGACGATCCATTTCAGCATCCTTTTTCTCATATAACTCCTTTCCAACCCAAGGCAAAGATGACATAAATGCAAATATATACCAGTCACATCGTACCTATAGGAAATAAATATACCAAAATCTAAATATAAAAGTAAACTCCAGAGGATTTTGCACACAGCCTCCATTTTAATTAAAAATAAAACATTAGCAAAACTACTATTTTGAGAAGCTGTAAAGACCAGCAGTCAAAGACAGGAATGGCAGACCACAAAAAAACCATATTCTCGCTTGAAATGTATAATTTTTAACTTGAATCACAATAAACAGCCTTAAATAATAGTACCACTTTCAGAGTCTTTCTGCAGATTCCTGATGCAGCTAACAGACCAGGCACTAGGTACTCACCAAAGTAAAGCAAAATTAATTCACTTCAGCTACCTCTCTACAAAGGACCTCAATGTATACACTTTTTCAGCTAATTGCCAAAAGCTCCCTTCACTCTCCTTTCACTAACACTAAGGAAACTGCAAGTAACAATTAATTCAGTTTGCCATCTCTAAAACTTCTATCTCCAAGCATAATTACAGAAGCAATGGTACAGAATTGTGAGAATACCACTAGAGGGGCCTACAGATCTCTTGCTTACTTGGGGCACGTCCTCCTCCTGTGTCACACTCACAAAGTTCTCAAACATAGCTACCATCGAAGGTGCAGCTATTACGTGGCAATTCACAAGATCAGAGAGAAAACGAACCTAAAAAAGGAGGAAAGAAATTATTTTAAACAAATATGTTTTAAACTGACTGCACAAGAACAAATAAGCACTACTCAAACAACTAAAACAAACCACCAATAAAAATACAATATTCATTCAGTACTACAAAGACAGAAATACCGCAAGGTATGCAGACCTGCCTTCCAACTGGGAAAACTGGTACTATATGTGCTGCCTAACATACTGTTCACTATAACTTCTGTAGCGTGTTTAATCACAATAGCATTGCAAGGATAATATTTCTAATTAAGAAGAGAGAAACACCAGGATGCATTCTAAGACATTCAAACTGATACTACAGAAAAAAATCTTTGTGCTTCTATCTACTCTAAATGGTATTAGATGACTACAATTGCAGAAATGAAAGGAAAATAACTTCTAAAAAGTTGAAAATTGATTGATCCATTGCTTCATGAGTTCAGAGGTGCATAAGGAAATGTCAGTGCTGAATTTGTATGCCATTACACATGCTTAATTTCTGTAATTATTTATTCATAAATACAGACATTTACACAGAGAGAGAAACAGTGTGAAAACTACTGGTATTCTCCAGTTTCAGATATATGACAGAATTATGGTATGCTGGGAAACAAATGGCGTTATTTGCCCAGAAAGAAAAAGTCTTCAGGGCAGAAATACATCTTTGCTTTAGTTGAATTCCAGTAAGAAATCCAGACTGACAGTAGTGGGAATTTAAGTTGAAAATGTGGGACAGAGCAGTGCCCTGCCTTTCTTTTTTCCTCTCCCCTCTCTCTTGATTCATATCCTACCTTCAGATTTAAGCAAGGCCCTCACAGGGCCTAACTCTTCCAGCATCACCACAATCTTAACAGATAATACAGACTGAAATGCTAGCAACTAAAATCTCACATTTTTAATTAAGGGCACATTCACAACAAGTAGTCCAAAAAACAAGCACAGGTGTTTTGACCTGAAGAAGGAATACTGGGAAGACAACTTTGGAAAGCAATGTGAGATAAGCAGACAGTTCAGTACTCCAAGAGCAACTGCAATAGGGAGAGGTACCAAACTCTTCCCTTTCCAATATTCACTGCTCTAAGCAGCCTTTGAAAAGTCTTTGAGAAAGCTGAGGAAAGATTTCCACTGCCATTGCCTTGACTGTTACTCTTACAAGTCACTGCTGTCTGAGTGTGAGCAGAGAAGGTGATGCTGAAGTCAAGGGACAGCACATTCAGAGTTCTAACAAGAATCTTATTAGCAAAAGGGTCCCACGGTTGAACAGCAGCCTCTTGACAAAAAAATACTGCAAAAGCAGAATCTTAATTTTCACCAGTGGGTTTCAAAAGAAGCTTGGGAGCTCAGCACTGCGCTTCCGTATCAGGCACCACTGAAGTCCTAGTACTTTTTGCCAACAATATTTATCAGCAGCAATGTCTAGGCAAATGGTATCAACGACATGAGGCACTTAAAACTGCCTGCTTGACCTTCATTCCTCTTTAGCAGAATGAAAATGCAGGCCTGATGATAATCACCAAATACAGCTTTTAAGAATGAGGCTGTTCATTTTCCTTTCAGTTCTGTTTTCATGGGAGGCACAAGAACATCATACACCCCCAGACAAAATAAAAGTGTGCGATTTTTCTCTATCTTTTACATTTCAGCATAGAACAGGAAAACAGGCAAAGTAACTCTGTTTTCTGCAAATTAATTTGTCACTGGGAAACACTGTTGGAAGGAAATTATGCAACTGAAATATGATTTCTCTGCCCTGAGGAAAAAAATACTTCTCACATAACACATAGTTCCTCCTGGTATATCTACAGCACACTGCACATCAACGCCAAGAGACTCTAACACACACTGAGGGGCCCAGCTCTTCTGGAGCAAAAAGGTGAAACAAAGAACAGAGAAAAAGGATTAGAAAAAAAATAATACAAACAAACAGAAATCACTTACTAAATGCACAGCTTCATGGTACATACTGACTTTCAGACATTCTTTAAGCTGACGAATCATAGCTTCCACAAATTCCCCACCAAAATTGTAGTTCCTGGCATTCAGCAAGCCAACCAGTGTTGTGTAAACAGTAAGCTTTTCTGGTAACAGACGTGCACTGACACAGAAAAAGAAACATGGTGTTAGCTGGTTACTCACCATGCAAAAACTGGCATCTGCATAGCACCTTAGAATCCACTTATTGTCAGCTAAACTTGTCTCAGAGGAAATGAAGCAAAAATGCTAGCCTGGTCCTACTGCTGTAACAAGTGGTTAATATGTCACACCTTTTTTTTTTTTTTTTTAGCTACAGTCACTTAAGAAGACAGGCACCACGTTCAAGTGCTTTTAAGGTATCTGCTTTTTCTTTTTACTTGCTGAATATTTGGTTAGCCAAGTAATACAAATGACAAAATCTACGCAAGTATGTAAGGAGTTGTTTAAAATTTGTAATTTACAAGTAACTTTATGATAAAGCATCAGCAAGATTACACAAGAGGTATACACATTTCATGCTACTAAATTTGATTCCAAGACAAACTAACTGATTTTGAGCACAGCATAGGGAATGCCAGTTCCTACTGTAAAGAATTAATCTTCCTCATCCATTTTTGTACTTGTATAGGCTAGCCCTACACTTTGGGAAGCTCTTGCTGCTATAGTAAATAAAATGGACTATTTGCCTTATATTTACAAACATTGCTACAATGGAGGCATAAGGTATCCACAAAACTGCAGCACTGGGCAGGGCTTGGAAGCTCCCTCTTCCTCACATCCCTCCCTCACTTTGCTCCAACCCCAGACCTGCACAACCCCTTCTGCAGGCTCCACTCAGTGACCCTGGCACAAGGAATGGCTGGTCCTGCGTTTTGCTAAGGAGGGGAAGAAGAGGCGTCAGCTGCTAGAAAGCCTGCTTTCAGCTCTTGTCTGCCCCATTCCTCTCCTCTACCAAACAGGCATATGAAGACAGGAGCACCTCACTGCCACAAAAGAGAAACGGGCAGTGAGGAAACAGCACCAATAATACAACTAACTAAGAGCCAGCAGCCAATAGCTTCGGTGTTCTTCAGTTTTTCATCGAGAAACAGGATATTGCTCAGCATTACTGTGTCCTCACTACTACCAAGGAACAGCTCTGAGGTTTCTGCTTTAAGCCTTTGTATGCATTTCAAGTCTAAGTAACGTGAAGAGGCATTTTCCTTGGATTATACCTGAAAAGCAATAGGTTTATTCCTCTATTTCTTTTGACTGGAACAAAAAAAATCCTATGCTGTAACAGCACTCAGGAACTCAAGCCATTTAGGACATTTAAACTACCTTAAACACTTAAAACTCATGCACAGAGAAGAAAGTCCCTCCCAGATTCCCAGACCTCCTGCATACATACACGGTGCACAGTATTCTCAGTATCTTGCTTTTGTAATTTGGTAGATCAGCTTCCAAAACACCAGCTAGACCCTCCAAGTTGCTCTCCAAAGATGAATTACTCTAAAATAAAATAAATAAATAATAATAAATTTCATCAACTAAACAACAGGAACCAGACTCTTACTCTCACATGGAAGACAAGGAAGTCGGACCAGAGCATCCTTTTACACCACCACCTTTTTCAGAGCAACAATTCTCTTTATCAGTAAGGAACTGCTCTCACTTGCCTCAAAAAAGGAGTACCTACTCCCCAGAAACACTACACGATCCCTCACCTCCCCAACAAGGCAAGCCAGCACTCCCCCAAGACGTCAGATCTCACACTGTCTCAAGACACATCTCAGTGAAGCAATTAAGAAGTGCATTAAAGGCAAAAAGAGAAACTAAACACCTTTGTGACCTGTTTTTCAGCACATCATTACCTTTGCCCTTATCCTTTTACTGCCCTTTCAATCAGCCTCAAATCCCACAAGGGCTTGATACCTGTGCCACAGGCAGAGCCAGTTGATTGCTGCACACCCATGGCAAAGAGGAAGTAGCAAAGCCATAACGCTTTCCTGGCCCCTTGTCCTTGCCTGGAAGGAGTAACGCTACTACAGGACCACTTGCCCATTCTACCACATGGTTTTTCAAAAGATTACAGCTTTATTACTGTCTTTTTCTTTCTGTGCGTTGGCAGTTCACGAATGCTCCCACATAACGTAGAGAAAGGGGGAAAATCGCTCCCCCAAACTTTAATTCTCCCGAGCCGCGGCCCCCTCGGCCCGCCTACCTTCTCTCCCACCCTACAGATGAGCGACTCCAGCCTCTCCTCGATCTCCGACGGCTCAGACGTCCTCCGCCTCTTGTGGGGCTGCCCTGCTCCAGTACATCAAACACATCGTTACCACTGCAGCCCCCCTCCAGCCCAGGCCGCCCTCCCCTCCGGCCCGGCCGGTCCGCAGCGACCCCCAACCTCACCATCGCTGTCGTCGCTGTGCCGCCGCCGCGACATATCGGGAAGGGTGTCGGGAGGCCGTGGGAAGCAGACCGGCGGACTCGAGACCGCCTCGCGTGGGCCAGAGCCGAGCGCACCGCCCGCTTCCGGCCCGACGCGCCCCCACTTCCGCTGCGCCGCTCTGCCCGCCTCAAAGTAGTGCGCGCGCGCGCGGCGCCGGGAGGACTTACAGCTGGAGGGCTTCCGTCTCGGCGTGAGGCGCGCCGCCTGAGTTCCGGCCCCGTGGGCGCGGGGTGGTGGCGGCTGCGGCTGCTATGGTGCCGGGTGAGGCGACGTCGCCGGGACTGGGGCCGGGATCTGGCTCCTCGGCGGGCAGCGCCGCCCCCGAGGCCGCGGCGAGGAAGCAGCGCGCGCTGGCCCGCAGGAAGGTGGGTTCGCGCCGGGCTGTGGTGGCGGCAGGTGGAGGTGGGACCCACAGTAACGGGCGGGCTTTGCGGTGCCTTTCAGGCCTTTTCCTTGTTCGTCAAAGGCAAGGAGGTGCCGGCGGCGGCGCGGTGCCCTGGCGCGCGGTGGCGGTGCTGCCGGCAGGTGTTCGCGGAGCTCCCGGGCATCCACCGGCACGTGGCCCTCCACCACGGCGGAGATATCGGTCGGGCGGCCGCCGCTCCCGCCGCCGCCGAGGAGAGCGCCGCACGCCACCACGGACCAGGGAGCGGCCCCGAGATCTGCTGCACCCTCCCGGACACCAGCCGCCTCCGCCAGGACGAGCTGAGCAGGTAAGAAGGCGGCAGGTGGGGTGCAGGCACTTCACGCCGCTCTCTGCCAGCGCCCCTGTAATCTCATGACTCTTTAAGGTAAAGAAGGAACTTTACCTGGTGCTCTTGTAGGTCTTTGCATATCTTATTTAGATATTTTTTTAGATCAGCAGGTATAGAGGCCTTCTAGGATTCGTTTGGTTTACTTGTACTCCTTTCACAGCTGCTCATGGCCACACAAAACCTGTGGTTTACTGCAATGCTGATTGAGAAGTAGATGCAACACAATTTCTTGGATGGTAAAAGCGGGAACTTCAGAGCCTGGGGTTATCAAAGGTGTATTCTCCTGCATTGTTAAAGCAGATCGATACAAGTGTTACTCTATAGAATCATAAAATAGTTTGGGTTGGAAGGGACCTTAACGATCATCCAGTTCCAATGTCCTGCCATGGCAGGGACACCAACCACTAGACTAGATCAGGCTGGTCAAGGCCCCATCCAGCCTGGCCCTAAACACGTCCAGGGATGGGTCAGCCACAGCTTCCATGAGCAACCTATGCCAGTGCCTCACCACCCTCACAGTAAAACATTCCTTCCTTATATCTGACCTAAATCTTCCCTCTTTCAGCTTAAAACCATTACCCCGTGCCCTATCAATACACTCTTTCAGGGTTTATTCCTAGCCCAGTTTGATCAGCAGCTGAACACAAGCAGCTGTGGTGGTCCCAGTTCCCTTCCCACTGGCCTTAGTGAGAGGGAAATGAGACAAGAAGGCGTGTGGGTTGGATACTAAAACTAATGCAGCTTTAATGAAGAATAGTAATAATGAATAAAATACTGATAATAAGAAAACAATAACATATATACACATATACCAAATTGCCCCCCTTTCAAGGACTACATCACCATAGATGCTGCAGAACAGGCACCGGGAGAAGGTCCCAGGCTGGACTCGGGAGCTAGGTTCAGGAATGCATGGGTCCAAGATCAGGAGCAAAAAGACAGACGAGGTCCTCACTGAATGTCCTCCATTGAAGAAGTGGACTTGACGCTCACAATTCCTCAGCTTTATACCAAATGTGACGTGTATGAGGTGGAATCCTCTGTTGCTCAGTTTGGGGTCACCTGTCCTGTCTGCTTCTCCCTACAAAGCCGCCCATTTTCACCAGTATCAGTTACGGCATTCCACCAGCTCAAGGGTGGCCTTGGTTTCCATAGGAATAAATGTAAGCAATGGCCTTTCTGCATACCAGTGTGCCATGTTATCACCTCTAAACAGAAACACTGCCTGAAAAACAAGCAGTTAAGCTTCAGAAAATGGAGTTACTCAGATGAGGCTTAGTTGAAAAGTTAGAAACTGTTTCTACTTTAGCTCAAACCAGGACATTTGGAGATTGCTCAGAATAGAGATTTTGCAGGAACGTGGCTGAGGTAAGGCCTCTTGGAGTCTCTTAAGGTGGTGGTAGCAATTTGACCTGCGTATGCGCTGTTGCAATTACCGCTTCACCTACCAAGATCCTGTGAAAGAAATTATGAGCTCAACTTGTGAAGCTTTTGTTCTGGGGTTTTTTAAAGTCTGTAGTAAGGTATCTTATTTAGTCTAGAAAGGATAAATACATTGTGCACAATGTAATGTGATCCTTATCTGCTGAGATGTCTTCTATTTCGGACCACTGAAGTTTGAAAGAATAGCAGAGCAAAACATTAATGTTTCAGCACATGTTGTTCCTAAATATATGTGCTGGAAGAAAATGAGTCCCAGAAGCACATATTTTAACAATGGGACAGATCAATAAAGCAGAGATATGTCACACCTAAAGAATTGTCTGTCCTTTAAATCAGCTAAAGGTCATCTCAACTTGAACACTGAAAATTCCTGTGGTTTTCTGATTTCTTTTGTATTATCAAGTTGAGGCATTAAAAGCTTTATTTTATTTTTATGCTAAGATGCACTATGAACAGGATTAATGGCGTGTTATTCCAGCCAACAAAACAGAATATTCTTCTTGCAAATGCTTCATACATTCCTGAAATTTCCATCTCCTAACCACAGTGTTTTATTTGGCAATTGAAAAGTATTAAAAGAACGCTTATAAAGCCATTGCTTATCAATCAGGAAGTCAATAGATGCAATTAAATTTTTTATAAATTCTAAATTCTTAGTGTAGAAGACTATCAAATAAATATTGCCACTAATTTACAAGGTGGACAAAACTGATCAAATAGTGACAGAAAAAATTGCAGTATTTTAGTGACTAAAGGGGAATAATTTTAATGGATCCAAAGTAAAAATGAATATACAAAAAAAATTATAAAACAGAGGAGATTTTTTGTCATAAGAATTTCTGTGAGATGTAGCTGAGTTCTACTCAGGTATGAGTACATTTCTGTTCTCATTTACTGAAGACCAATGTAACCTGATTTGTTTATCCTCAGATTATCCGTCAAAGTATGTGGTGTATACTACAGGCCACCTGATCAAGGAGAAACAACTGATAAAGTCTTCTTCCTCCAGTTACAGGAGGCTTCACACTCGCAAGCTCTCACCCTACTCGAGGACTTCAACCACCCCGATATATGCTGGAAAAGTAGCATGGCAAGCTGTAGGCAATCCAGGAGACTCCTGGAGTGCATTGAGGATAACTTCTTAGTCCAGCTGATAGAGACCCCCAACCAAAGAGATGCAATACTGGACCTGATTGTCACCAATAAAAGTGAACTCAGCAGTGATATTAGGATTGAAGGCAACCTGGGCTCCAGTGATCACACACTGGTGGAGTTCAAAGTCCAGAGGGATATGGGACAGATGAAGAGTATAATCAGGACACTAAATTTCAGGAAAGCAGATTTCCAGCTCTTCAAGGGGTTACTCAGTAGGACCCCACTGGGACATGGTCCTCCAAGACAAGGGAGTGGAACAGAGCTGGAAAATATTCAAGGATGCTTTCCATAAAGTGCAAGAGCGCTTAGTCCCAGTATGTAGAAAATCAGGCAAGGAAAGGAAGAGGCCAGCATGGCTGAGTCAAGGCCTGCTGGTTAAACTGAAAAAGAAGAGGGAACTGTGCAGGCAGCACAAGCAGGGATGGGTAATCCGGAAAATGTATAGAGATGCTGCCAGTTGTGTAGGGATGAGGTCAGGAAGGCCAAGGCACAGCTGGAGCTGAACTTGGCAAGGAAGTGAAGACTAACAAGAAGGGCCTCTACAGGTACATCTATCAAAAAAGGAAGGTCAAAGAGAGCATACCCCCACTGATCATTGGGAATGGTGACCTTGTATCAACAGACAAGGAGAAGGCTGAGATACTATGAAAATGATGAGGTTTTTTATTTAAATCATCAAGCATAAATCACAATTAATCATTGCACCATAGGCTTAGATATAAAGCCTGTTCCTTTAGCACATCTAACATGTCCAGACAAAGAAGTTGTCTCTACTAAGTTATCTTACAGACTAAACCTACAAATGGTTTTCTCTATCTAACATTAAAGAGTACAGTGAATCAAGGGTGTTTAACTGCCACCCTCGTTATATGTCTTATGAAATCAATGATAAGAGAAGGCTAGAACAGGACTGTAAAAATCATCAGGGCATAAATTCGCACATAGACATAAACTGGATTATCCTCCTTCTTGTACTCAGCTGTGTACTGTCTTCAAACGTGCTCATTTATTGCAAAAACTCTAGTAAACAGCTTGATTCATAGCTGTAATTGATGCTGGAGTTTAACACGTTTCTACATACAGAAGAAAGAGTCCCTCTTGACTCACTCATCTTCTGGTTCAGTTTTAGAGGAATTATCCTTAAAAAGTCAAGCCTGCTTTGTAAAGTAATTGCAAAAACAGTAAATACTACATAATGGACCCTTTTCTAAACAGTAAGTTTAGATATGAAGAACAACCTCAGCCTCTGAGTAAAATGTTAAAGAATTACTGCCCATCTCATTTATATATATATATTCCATTAACGCAGAATCATTCAACCCTATTACCCTCTCTATGATAACAAAATGTAATGAGGCATGTATATCATTTTAATAATGGAGAAGAAAAGTAATTTTGCAAGGATGTGTAAGTTTTCAGTAGACCTGAGACATTCACATTCACGATTTTTTGTGGAAAGTGTACAAAGAATTGCAGATTTCATCCTGAAATGGGATTAAAATAGAGTTTAGTTTTATGTTTTCTAGCCATTCTTAAACCAGAAGACATTCATGAGCCAAAACTTGGAGGGGAAGAGAGCGTGCATGAGCTGTGAGACCCTTCAAAACAAAGCTGCTGAATACTGCATTACAAAGAGATAGACAAATATGTTATTTTATGCAACACTCTTATTTCCTTTCATACACCAGACCTACAGATAACTTAAATCCTGATTAGATTCTAAAGCAGCAGGATGCACACGCAACTGCTGCCATCACACTGCAATAAGAAGATCAATGCCACTTACAACACTATTTTGCTAGAGTTTGAGTTATTGCTGTGGTGGAAAAAAATTGTTTATTCTTTTAAAGTTTTAGCTTTAACTAATGATTTTGCAGCTTTGAATGTACTGCATGCAGGAAATCAAAGAGAATAAACTTATTTAAAATTAAATATGCAATGGATACTGCTAAAGATGATTATTTAATCTTGACAAAATCATTTCATAGCTTTGCTACCATGCTTGTTTTTTAAGGAGATTCTAATTCTCTCTTCTGAGTCACCTTATAACTTCTTTGAAACAAAGGATAATTGTGTTATTATATATTAATCTGAATGCTTAGAAATTATATTTACCATCTCAGAAATTTCATAGAAATCTTGGCTATTGAAAACTCCTGTTACTCAAGTGTTCTGATTGTATTTCTTCACAGCATATTCTAACTACAATATTATGAAATATTATGAGAAAACCTTTAATATATTTAAGTTCAGTACATGCTGTCTTTCTGAAGGTGATTATCCCATTGCAGGACAGAACCTGCAACAGAGAGAACCAACAAGCTCTTGCCCACACAGCAGTCAATGACTTGTCAACCAGGAGCATGAAGTGGATCATTGCCTTATTTCTCATACATTGTTGGACTACTGTTTCCTCACAGGTACTGTGGCAGTGTCCTCCCTCCCCACATCTGCACATGTATCCACTGTGAACATAACCACTCCAGTTTCCATCTGATTCTCCTTTTGCACTCTCCCCATCCTTAGCTACTTAATGTACCTCCACGATTCCTCCTTGACCATGGGAAAGGTCCGTTCTTCTGTCTGTCCCTGTGCAGAAAATCTGTTTTATGGTTTTATTCCATTTGATATCTGGAGAATGGTGGTGAAAAACATGTTGGTCACATAACTGAAAATATCTCTGGCAAGCACGTTGACTTCTCTACTGAGCATCAAACCAGAAAGTATTATAGATAACCAAAGTACACCTACCCATTTTCAGAGGATCAGCAAGAGAAATTCTGTCTTTGTTACTGACAAATACACTGTAATCTCCTGTCTGAGATCAGGAGAGTAACTGTGGAACAAGTGCAGTTCCTAGCCGTATATTGCTGCCTTGCATTCTCTCCTATCACAGTCAGCTTCAGTGGTATTGATCTGAACAGGACGGACCACTGGGCTGAGTCCAATGGCATGAGATTTAACAAGGCCAAATGCCGGGTCCTGCACTTGGGGCACAACAACCCTGTGCAGAGCTACAGACTGGGAGAAGTCTGTCTAGAAAGCTGCCTGGAGGAGAGGGACCTGGGGTGTTGGTTGACAGCCGACTGAACATGAGCCAGCAGTGTGCCCAGGTGGCCAAGAAGGCCAATGGCATC
>WAAB01017882.1:129160-141826 GCA_013389865.1 Piaya cayana
TAGGAGGAAGTTTTTTATGGAAAGGGTCATTAGGCATTGGAATGGGCTGCCTAGGGAGGTGGCTGAGTCACGTTCCCTGGAGGTGTTTAAGGCATGGGTAGACGAGGTCCTGAGGGACATGGTTTAGTGTTTGATAGGAATGGTTGGACTCGATGATCCGATGGTTCTCTCCCAACCTGGTGATTCTATGATTCTATGATGCTAATAAGCAGCACTCATACCAGTAAAAGCTAGTGTGCAATACTGGTCTTCACTGACTCAGCAGTGAGTCTTAGAGCCCCTCTGCTTCTCAGAAGTGAAAATAACCTCACGTAGTAAAGTAACATACTTTACTGACAAACTTTTGTCTGTAAAGGCTTCAGAAGAGTCATGCTTCTGCTTTTCTCCCTTCCAGCCTTACACAAGACTCCTACTTGGACCTTGCAGCTCTGGTCCTGAGGGGTCACAGGACAGACGTTTAGTTAATAGAAGCTGACAGGAAAGGGGTTTTGTAAAGCTAAGCTGCACTGCTCTTCCTTACAGTGTTGATGTAGTCCCTGCTATTTCATAGCTTACAGTACAACAAATAATTACATACTGCTATTCTTAACCATAGTCTTCAAACTATGTCTGTGGGATGAATAGAAGTTGCCTAGTTATACCAATATATATTTGGCAGATATTAGCCAGGTTCATCTCTGCTTTTTGGCCTGTCTATTGGGCAACTTTTCAATTGCCTATTAGAAATCATTTACTGAGTTTTTGTTGGCTAATTCCCTCCTCACAAGATGTCACACTTGTATGATATCCTCAGTTGTTCATATATCACAACTCAAATAACAACAACACAGAGTTGGCTGACTTCAAAAGCTTAACCAGTGCCTTCGGCCACTGCCTTTTTTTCAGGAAGGAAATCAGCTGTGTTCTGTCAAGCTATTTCTCATTTAACCTTTGACATTAGATGATGAAGTTCTGGCTCCTGTCTGAAGTCTTTCTCTTCACCAAGGCATTGGTGAGCCCCTGGAGAATCCAATTTTAACAGCCACCATGAGGTCGATGAGGATATCTTTGGTCTTGAAACAAAACACAATGCCAAGTCTCTGTCTCCAAAACAAAATAGGCCAATGCAATTTGCTAGAATTGACAGGTCCCAGCCTTTCCTGTATCCCTGTGGAAAACAGGTGTGAAGACTCTTCAAATTGCACATCATCTTGGTGCATACTCCCAAGAACTCACACAAGATTCCTTAACTAGCCCTGGCTGGGGACAAATGATAAGATAGGCAGATATTGGATGTGTTCTAAAAATGGAGAATGGGGGGAAAAAAGAGATCCTGCAGTCCATATCAAAATCATGTGCAAAATATGCCTGTGTCTGTTGAAGGCTATAACATATAAACAATTTTTCTTTAGTGAGGATAGCCTTTAAGTCTCCACAGCTTAAAATGGATTGTTCTTTGGGGTATACAAACTAGTCTGTCTTACAGTTTTACTGCAGACAGTGAGGCAGCTGTTTACCCTGTTAAATCACAAAAAAGCATGTTCCTCAGTACCTTTCTGGTAGGATATGGGCAGGAATAATTTAGAAAATTCTGGAAGGAGGCATTCAGTCCATGCATGTGTGAGTATTCATCAAATACAACCAACAACACACAAGGCCTGAATAAATTTGGAGAAATTAGATTACTCATAAAAAGAAAATAATGACAGGTTGCAGCAAGTTGTCTTGAACTTATCTCTCCCTTTTTTTTACAGTTCTTGGAACATACAGACTTGTAATCTGTTTATATATGTTGTAAACAAACTGCCAGCCATAGTGCTCAAATGTGTGATTCAGAGACAAATAATTTCATTTTCCTTATATTAATCTCTTTTTTTTTGTGATGATGGGTGAAAACAGCATTTTGTTCTTTAACTTTTTCTGAGATGTTACCACCCAGATTGTATGCATACATGTTTACATAAGGCTATATATTCTTGCTGATTTTACTGTTTGATTAAATCAAGTGCATAAATTCAAGAATAATTCAATAAACTACAATCAGTTAACATTTACTGTAGTTTTCTTTTTGCATTAGTAAATTAAAAAGGAGGGAAAAAAAGACATGTGAGCATTTTCTTTTTTCAAGCAGATGCTGACCTTTGGGGGAAACAGAGAATTTGAGATTGGAACTTTGTACAGGACCAAGGCATCTGTTAAGGTCAATGCAGTCTATCCAAGTGCTCTGCTCTTCATCAAGTAGGTCTGAACAAGCTGCTGACATAGGCTTTTTATTTTCAGGTCCATTCTCTCTTGTCATTGTGAATAAATGGAAAATAACTCCAGCAGTGCTTTAAACTGTGTTTGTGAGGGCTGAGGAAAGGGAGCAGCAAAACTGGTGCTGAAACTGTGCCAGATTAGCAGGTGCTGAATGTTTCAAAGAAATCTATTACGTGTTCAGTATCATGATCTTTTTAGACCTTGTAAGAATAATCAGAACATTTCTGTGGTCCTAAGGCTAAGCAGAACAGATTTAACCACAAGGCTATTTCATAGTGTAATAAAAGATAAAGATTTGCCTTGAAGATTTTTGTTTCAAAGATAAATCAGCCTCTAGTTAGTTCTACACTAGGTGTGCATTGTAAAGGGTCAGGACTGTGCTTTACTACAGAGGCTGATGGCTGTGATTCAGTCCAATGTGCTAAGAAACCAAGGCAGTGTTGATGCTGCTTCACATTTTTACTCAGACATAGATTTACTTTCAACTTTCCATTTATATATATGCAGTTACTCCACTTGCATAGATATGATATGATATTTATTTCCATCTTTTTGTGTTCCCAGTTGCAGACTTTCACCCTTAAGCAAATTACTGAACATATGGCTGACAATACTCTGCAGAAAGATGCCGAATCATTAAAAACATTAAAGTTCTTTGACAATATAGGCATAGGATTCTTAATGGGGCAGTCACAGAAAACAGATAAAATTATTTTAATTGTACTTCAAATGAACTATGCACCAGTATAAGGAAAACAAGAAGTTATGCAGAATGTAGATATAGCTATCTGTATTTTTTACTGGTGCTAATATGAATAATGTTACATGCAGTTGAAAAGCCTTGTTTTCTGGCCTCACCTTACACTTCTAAATACTTTCACTACTAATGATCTAAGAGTAGATGGGGAGTTTTCAGGCAACTGGAGAATGCCAGGTTACAGAAACCTTCTGCTGAAATTTGTATACTATCTGTAAGTAGAAGATATTCAGATGTGAGTCGGGCTTCTGCACAAGAAGTTCTGCAGTAATTGGGGGGCTGTTTCAGTGCAGGAAGAGGAACGGGCAAATTAAATTGCAAAATTTTGATTCAGGATGGGAAACTCTTTCCTTAAGAGGCTTAGTCAGAAAGTGCCGGCCTTGCAACTAAACTTTTATCAGTATTGAAGTTATCTAGGCTTCCCTGACCTGAAAGACATAAAAGAAACAACATATCTAAATAACAAACAACAAATGCTCTTGTGACTAAAAAAGAAAAAAGAAAAATCTGGTTTGTCATACCTTTCATTAATTACACTTTCATCTGAATCAATTCATGTGATGTATTTCGATTATTACTTGGTGCTTTAGATTCAGGGGAGTCTTCACACGTAATTTTCCATACAGCTTTACTGTCACATGGTATTGATGACAAGAGTGTGACATCACACACACCCCTAATTCACTGCTGTGCTCACTCAGACCATACTCCATGAAGTCTCGTCTTTAATACATGTTCTCCATTGCTTCACATGAGTTGTCCCTCAAGCAAAACACCAGCACATTTCTCAATGAAACCAGACTTCCAGCTTCCCACTCAAAGCCCAGCTGACTGATCTCCAAAGTTATTCCCTTGAAAAATCCTCACTGGTCAGAATGTTCTGCTGCTGCCTGTTCCAATTAGTCAGTGGGACTATTGCCTTTCTCTTGGAACAGAATGAACTCTCTCTTCAGAAAAACCCATTGTTAGCATTACCACTTACGCAGACTTCTTAAAGTCTCTTTTCACCAGGGAAAGACTGGAGGAGCAGCCTTCATCCAGAAAGCAGTATCACACACAGTGAGCTGTAGAAGACCTTACCCCTGCACATACTGCTTAATATCACAGTCAGAAATAATGTCATTCTGCCTCTCTACTCTGTGAAGTGAAAATCCTCTCAGAGTTAACAGCTCTGCAGTTATCTCCTTCCTTGATATAGCAGAACCATGCCACATTTTAGACATCTCTGACAAATTTCAATCTCATGGAATTTAGTAGAGGATGGAGTACTTAAGACCCCTACCAACTTTAGGACTGTAACTGATTATTGAATTTGGTGGGACAGGTGAAAGGCTCTTTCTGAGTGCACAGAATAGCAATTTTCATGAGCTACCTAGCAACTGTGTAAGGAAAGGAAGTATTATAGACAGCAGTAGCAGAAAGAACAGCAAGCTGTCTGGTTAATCCTTTTTTCATGCCCCTTTAAGGAATGAGGAGGAAGTGAACACACACTTTGTTCTCACTCATCATTTGTTAGAGATTAAAGAGAAAATAATCTGATCTTCCAGATACCTCTTAGTACCAAACATGCCTAAATGTGATGCTTTTCAGACATCTCTGGGCCAAAAGAGTAGGCTGTGCTTTTGCCATATAAGGATCATTTTTCCAGGAAGAGACATTTAAAAAAAAAAAAACCAAGATGNATAAAAAAAAAAAAAGAAAGATGAAATGGTGCTATACTGAGGCAGTCCTAGTATTTTTAGTGGAATGTTGTCCCTCCCAGCAATGCTACCATGAAAGGTAATGATCTGACTCACACTGCCTGGCCAGACAGGGGCACAATACCCTTTAGCAGTGGGTGGAGAGCAGGGAATTAAAAAGCATGTGTTTTGATGTGGTTTTTTCCCAGTATTGGTATTGCACCTGATTCAAGAAAAAAAATCTAATACCAAATCTATCTAACAGCTTGTCTGGATCGAATGCAATTCGCAAACACCCTCAGATGCAGAGGATCAGAAACACAAATCTAGACTTGATTCAAACACACAGAAAAAGCCCTTCCTAGCTGCTGCACAAACATCCCATTAAGGTAAGACATCCACTAACACAGAGGCCTGTAGGGCGTTACTGCAAACAAGTGAAAGACCTGGCTTGTCATACATAAAATCCACAGCTGAATGTTGTTATCAAGATCCTTCCTGATCAGTAAAAGGGAAAAAAGGCATTTTAGCTCCATGAGAGGTCTTGTACTTTGTGCTGGAAATATCTCTTTAGTTCAGCTGAGAAGCTGAACTGTAGCCAGAACAACTACAAGTGAATTAATCAGCAATCACATGCATACATTCAGAGGTATAAACAAATACTAGATAAATAATCATCCTTTACTTTACACCTTAGGTTTCCAAGTTGTTCTTTCTCCTTCTGTAGTTTGCAAAATTCTTATCTACTTTGTGTGGAGCAATTTCATTTCTAGGAACATCTTCTTAGATTAATAGTTAGAAACAAATTTTGTTCTAATACTGCTGAGGAAATGTTTAAAGAAAGTGGCTTTTTTTTTTTTTTTTTTTTTTTTTTTTTTNTTTTTTTTTTACATTAGCCTGGAATTTTTAAAAAGAGAGAGAGAGTAAGAGAGAAAAGGAGGTAAACCACAAAAGATGTCTTCAAGAACAAAGATGAGTATGCATAGATACCCATTGCACCACAATGATGCATGCCTTAGAATTTCTCTAACCATTAATTCAGCTATATTTGGAGTTCCTACATCTAAGACATTAAAAATGTCTGCAAAGTATAAATCCGTTGACAAATATGTGTTCTTTCCACACATGATAATTGTTTGCACGCACAAATACAGAAGTTAGTGTGACTGCTTTTGTGAATGTTATTTATTACTGCTGCTCTAAGTTGTGTATATAGCCCTGTCAAGGACAAAGAAGGCGGAATTACGTTTTCTTCATGTATGCTTCCTAATGGGTAGATGAAGTTACATTGAGTTGGCTTAGATCCTATAAACAAAGCATAACTTTGTTTGTAAAAATTCTGGGAATTATCTGCCATGGCCACACACATAACCACAACATCAAATACATAGTCCTCTAGTTATTATCTCCTTTTCCTTGAATTGTGAATAGTACAGACAAGTAAGGTACCAAGATGAAAGCTGTTTAGTCACCAGTCGAAAATGTTATTTAGTCCACATACAGCGAACAGAATTTATTTGGGATATTTAAGCAATTTTATATATGCAATGCAGCAACAGAAGCCACAAGTTTTGGAGAAGAACAAACCACTATCTTAAAAAGAGGAGTTTTGATATTTAAAGAAATGTTGGGGTGGAGGGAGGGGAAAGGAAAGAAAATAAGAAACTTTAAAATGTTCTTTACTTAGATACAAAACCACTCAGTTAGGAGTGCGAGAGCTACGCATTGCTTTCTACTCACAAATCTCTTCCTCAAGCCTTTCAAATCTATCACTTTAGTAGTCAGAGCAGCTCTAATGTAGCAGTAATGCACGGAAGTCCATAACAAAAGACCTAATCTGTGACAGGGACCACTGAAGCCAGTTTAGCAACAAACACAACACAAAAGTAAAGCACACCTTCCACAGCCACAGACTGAATCAGCTGCACCACTGGTAATCTGGCACCTCTTCCATGGAGACAGTGCAATTTGCAGCTTAGCTTGCTGTTACAGGAGAGCGAAGGAAGAATCTCAGGGAAGACCAGCTGGGTTTATTAAATATCAAGCCAGCAGTGGCTCAGGTGGCCAAGAAGGCCAAGAGCATCTTGGCTTTTATCAGAATCGGTGTGACCAGCAGGTCCAGGGAGGTTATTCTCCCTCTGTACTCAGCACTGGTGAGACTGCTCCTTGAATCCTGTGTGCAGTTCTGGGCCCCTCACCACAAGAAAGATGTTGAGGCTCTGGAGCGAGTCCAGAGAAGAGAGACAAGGTTGGTGAAGGGGCTGGAGAACAGGCCTTATGAGGAGCGGCTGAGAGAGCTGGGGTTGTTTAGCCTGGAGAAGAGGAGGCTGAGAGGAGACCTCATTGCTCCCTACAGCTATCTGAAAGGAGGTTGTAGAGAGGAGGGAGCTGGCCTGTTCTCCCACGTGACAAGGGACAGGAGAAGTGGAAATGGCCTCAAGCTCCACCCAGGGAGGTTCAGGCTCGACATAAGGAAAAATTCTTTACGGAAAGGGTCATTAGGCACTGGAATATGCTGCCCAGGGAAGTGGTTGACTTGCCTTCCCTGGAGGTGTTTAAGGTGCGGGTGGATGAGGTGCTAAGGGGCATGGTTTAGAGATGGTGGGAATGGTTGGACTCGATGATCCAGTGTGTCTATTCCAACCTGGTGATTCTATGATTCTGTGATATTTGGGCGTATTTTCTGCATCTGTTTTTCTTTAGAACCTTGCAACTGCAGATGTAAGAAAAAGGTGAATCGGATATCCACTCCCCTACTGCTATGTGACCAGGGCAGTCTAGTTGCCAAAAGAACCACCACATTTTGGAGAGTTGATTCATTTCACCTGAGAGAAGGAGTGCAGGCTGTTGCCCAAAGCAGCCTCAAGCTGCACACAAAAAGGCAAAAATAAATCTCACAATTCAGAGTGCCTTCTGTGTGAATGGAGTCAGAGAGGAAAGATACTTTAAAGTGGGTAACAGGCAGTAATGGTGAGACTTATGAAGAGGTTTCTAAGGGGTCTTTAAAGCATGGCTTCTATCTTTTTAGAGAAAATATAGAGGAAAGTACATTAAGAAAAGGTTTGATATCTGTTGAAGAGACAGTCTGAAAAGTTAAAGGCTCACCTCCTAAATAGCATCTGGTTTTAGTTTCCAATAACAGGAGTTGTACTTCTTCCACTACCTCACACTCTATTGTTGGGTTTCATGGTATAATAAACCTATGTAATCTGAAGGTTTTCAAAATTTCTTTCTGGTCTCCCCTTACTCAAGCATTCTTCCCAACATTTTGCTATGACTTGCCTCCAGGAATGATAGGCTTCTGGATCAAAAGCTTAGTTTGGGATACAGAAAGCATTTTTACATTGGCTTTTCTAGATGTCATGTGTTTAAGTTACTATCACATGGACAGCTAAACTCTTTTCATTTACACACCTTATCTTTATTTTTGACACAAATTAAATATTTTTTTCTGTCTGGAGTGGTACAATGAGAAAATTTATCAGAGCAAACTTTGTGTTGCTATAGGGAGTTCATGTATCTTTCCTTTTTCTGTGTGTGCTTTTTCAGCAGCTCCCCCTCTTGCTTGTTTGGCCTAAACTTCAATGCGAAGAAAAAAACACTTGCAAACAGTATTAAAGATAGAAACATTCTTTCTATTGAGCTCAGAAGGCCCCTGTGATATAGACTGTATTTTTGGACCTAATTTGGACCTGATCCTTGCATTGTCATATTCTGATGCCATGACAATTAAAATGTTACAGTTTACTGCATTTAACAACATATAATAATAACAATTAACAACAGAACAATAATAATAATGGTCTTTCAATGCTTTTATGTATATACATAATTTAGAAAACTTGTAAAAATGGGATGGTAACATTTGGAATTTTTGAAGCTCATTAAAAAACCCCAAATGTTTGTACAGAAACCAAGGCAAGCTAATTATCTACTTTTAAAATGAAACTATTATTCCCTAAATTATTTTACTGAAATGATAGAATAATTCAGATTAGAAGGAACATCTGGAATTAACCTAACTGGTTGAAGCAGGTCCAGCTAGATCAGGCTGCTAGAGATTTGTCAAGTCAAATTTTAATTTCTCCAAGGAAAGAGATCCCACATCCTCTCTGGGCCCAGTTCCAATACCTGATCACTGTTTTTCCAATATCTGTTGGGGATTTCCTATCTTCTAGGTAATGCTTGTTGCATACCATCCTGTTGCTGTCCACCACTGGCAAGAGTTTGGCTCTATTTTCTCTGTTCCTTCTCACCAGGCAGTTGCAGACAGCAGAGAGATCTCTCCTTGTCCTCCTCTTTCCCAGGCTGAATGACCCCAGTGTCCCGCACTTTCCCTTGCACACTCTGTGCTCCAACCCTGACCATAATGAGTATCCTTCTCTGGACCTATCCAAGTCCAGCTGCACAGCAACCCTGCCCTCTAGCACATTGATTCATCCCCTGTGCCACCTCAGCGTTGAATAAAAACATACCTACTTCACAACTCTTAAGTTGTGGAGTTATTCCACCAGTCAACATTTCCTCCTCACCTGTGTCTCAGACTTATTTGATTTTTGCAGACGTGTAGATGAAGAAAGAGTCTGCCTGTTGCTGACACAGGGTACAGGCTTCCAGCCTCCCCCATCCCAAGGGTCACCAAAATGATTCTTGCCCACCCACTGCCTCTAACTATTGCTTCTCCTTGTACTGTGTGGCTTCAGCTTTTGCTTTTGTCTCTCTAAAGAGACTCAGTAAAGATCTTGCCACTCCTTTCTGATACTATAAAATTTGCTCATCTCCTCCCACCACGCTTGAAATGACTTCTTCAAACACAGAATCATAGAACCATAGAATGGTTTGAGTTGGAAGGGACCTTAGAGATGATCATTCCTACCCATCCCACCCCCACCATCTACAACTGAGATTCAGATGAAATGTCTGCCTTGTCACCTTTGCCTACATGAACTTGTGTCTATAGACTTTAGAAAAAAAGTATCATTTGGCAATTTGATATTACTATGAACTGATACCTTGTCCAGGTATGAGAATTTTAACACCTCCATATGGCTCACAAGTCCATGTATGGCACCTAATCCTGTGGGTGCCTTCTCAAGAGAGAGACATCTCCATGAATGCACAGCAAGTGCTGCCTTTCACAACAGGCATTTAAAATAAAGATATGGCAGGTCTTTCCTGACGTTCATATGAAGACAACAATATTTTGCTCTCTACAAGGTGCTTGAGAGTTTTGCTGAGTGCCAATATTCTGGAGAGAAGCTTCTTATTTTAGACAAAAAACCCAATAAACTATGCATGAAGCCGCTTGTTGTAGGTCTAACTTCGATGTCTTTTTTAATGACCTTCTGAATTACAAACATATCCTCACTGTACGGGTAGTTGTGACTTACTGTTGCAGATCATATTTGCCTGGCTCTGAAAAAATCACAAACAAAACACGCTGTTCCTACACAGCCTGGCAGAGTTAACAGCAGCATTACCTGCTGTGGCTCTGCAGATGGAGGCCCACTCCTTAGACAAGTGACTGTAAGGGTTACTCCTAAACACCACACTTATTTACATCCAGAAATTATTCCCTTCCACTAAGGGAGAAATTATTCTCTCCACTAAGGGAGAAGGGAAAGGTTCAAACAGGTCAACAAAATCTTATTCAATGTAATAAAGTAGAATTTCACAGTTCAGGTTCCTTCCCGCTACTCACTGTCTCCTCAGGCTGCAATCAGCTGACAAAGAGAAGTAACTGTAGTTCAGTTTATTGAACCAAGAAATGTTTTATCAGATAACAACCCAGATAGGTATTTTAATTCCAGTGCTTATCTTTATAACAGGTGTACTGACTGACTGCAATAGTTTTGAAATACTTATCTGAGGAAAGATCTTAAGAGTGATTACTTTTCAGAATATATAACCCTGAAAGTCCAGTTATATTTCACCAAAATTCAAACAGAGTATTTTTAAAGCATAATTGCTCTCCATTCATTCACTCAAAGTGAGGCAGAGTAGGGAAAATTGTTCACATGCTATCACTGTGTACCAGTTTCCAGAGTTATCGTTCACTGAAAGTTTGTGGCTCTGGACATGGTCTGTGCCCATCCCAGCTCTGAATTGGAAACAAACCAAACTTGTTCATGCCTCAAGCAAAGGCTGTAACAACTGGGTGATCATCTGCAGTAACTTCTGACGAAGTTCACAGAAACACCTGTAGCTGTGAAAGCATAAATATCTGACATTAATGTATCTTCCTCATTTTGATGAGAAATTTCCAAACATTCCCACTAAAAAGTTCCATTTCAAGATAATTTCTTCTGCTGCTCTATTATAAATAACTAAGGCAAATGTTTAATCTGAATATTCCCCACCCATCTCTAGCCATGAGATGAGCTGCTTTGTACGGACCTTTTCACTGTCTCTGACTCTCTGTGCCTGTAAAGAGCTTAATTTCCTCTTCCTGAACAAAGAGCAGCTGGCAGAGGTGGTAACTTCAACCAGATCCGTGATGAGTGAGACAAAGATGCCGAAGGCCTGAAACAACACAGTTCACATACGCTGGGAGGTGAATTTAGGGAGGGGTCACCTGAAGGGATCGCTTGTTTACGCAGAACATCATTCTTAGCTTTGCAGAAACTGATCCCTTCACATATTGGCTATTACAAGGACATAGAGTGAAGTAATTCAAGCCGTGATTCAAAATATGGTAGCTTCTACAGCCATTGGATCAAGGACTATCGCCTGTTCTACTCAGAAGAGTTGAATCACACTGCAGGTAATTTTCTACTCTTTTTTTTTTCACATGCAATTATATTAAGAGGCAAGTGTGATAAATTGTGTGGTTTCTGTGGGCGATGTTACAAAGTCCAGGAGTTAAAATCAACAGGCTTAAGGAGGAGATTTGAAAATGCCATATCAACAACCTGTTAGACTTTCTTTTTCACTCCCCACCTATAGTCACCTGCTTTTTCAAACAGGGTAACAGTGGCAACAGGCTAGTTCAAGTTTCATACAGGTAGGTTTTTAAGATCAACAAGAAAATCCTTCCTTGATCAGTTAACTGCAATTCCCAGGATAAAGTCTATTCACTGCCAAAATAGATGTAATGACTCATGTCCTTTGCTAAGTAAGAGCCAACAACTTGCCACAATATTGAATTTCTCTCAGCCCTGCCACAGGGAGAACTTTGGACAAATTAGTTAATCTCCTTCAGAAAAATGGCCTGAAAGACCTTTTAAAGATTTTTACTCCTGTCCTTGCTGAGAAAAGGCAACATTGTCACATTCCCAAGCTCGGCAATGAAAAATAGAGCCTTCCTGAACAGAAGAAGAAAGAGAAAAATCTCTTCTGGTAGCATCACCATACACACTAAGCTTCAAACTGTTGTGGGTAGTATTCTTATTGAGACAATCTTCTGCTCAAAAAAAAACCCCATATACATACTCTCCTGAGCAGTCATTTCTACATTCATTTTCCCAATTCTAAGTCCCCTGTAAAAAGTTTGTCCAGTGACAATGAAGATGAGCTTTGATATTAAGTGAAACTCATCATTAAATTAACAATTTGAAACACCTGATAGTAGGGTATGAATGTGAGAGGATGGAAGAAATTTAGTTGAGAAGATTTGTATCCACAACAAAATGTAAATAAATACGTGTATTTTATGTGCTCAGCCAAGCAGTTCTGAGTTATGTGAACAACAAGAAACAGAAGTCTTTCCTTTGTCTCTATATGGGTTTGCAAAAAATTTAAGAAAATTAGTTGAACAAACCAGTAAAATTATGTTAGGAAATTTATCAAGTATTTGAAACCCAATCACAGAATCACAGAACCACCGGGTTGGAAGAGACCCACCGGACCACCGAGTCCAACCACTCCCACAAAACACTAAACCATGTCCCTCAGGACCTCGTCCACCCGTAACTTAAACACCTCCAGGGAAGGCGAATCAACCACCTCCCTGGGCAGCATATTCCAGTGCCTAATGACCCTTTCCGTAAAAAA
>WAAB01017882.1:143063-189357 GCA_013389865.1 Piaya cayana
CCTAGTTCTCCTTTTGTTATTAATATATTTGTAGAAGGATTTCTTATTATCCTTCACGGTCTTAGCCAACCTGAGTTCTAGTTCAGCCTTAGCCTCTCTGATCTTCTCCCTACACAATCTGACTTCCCTCCTGTAGTCCACCCAAGAGGCCTGCCCCCTCTTCCAGAGCCTATAAATATTACTGAGAACCCCCAATATTACTGAGGCAAATCTCTGCCTTACTATAAGGAATTCCTTCTTTCAGCACCATCTTCTATGATGGTGATCTTCAGGATTCTATGATTCTATCATCTTCCCCTCTATAGTCTCCCTAATCAGAAAATGCCATAGGGGAGGGAGGCAGGGACTACCTTTTTTTTTCAGGCTAGTGAGTCAGCTGGAGTCTTCTCTTTATTCATGTTGCTGAAAAACTCAGTGAAGAATCTGGTGAGTAAAGTCTTTCTTCTTATTCCATTCTTGCATAAATCCAGATTCTTGAACATGGGAGACAGGGGCTCCATAACTTCAGACAAATTACTCCAAACTGGATTGAATGTAAGATTAAAGATAACTTTGAATCAAGTGCTGAGCTACCTGATGTTTCACTATCTGGTCCTAGGAGTAAAATCCAAATGAACAGAAACTGCAAGGACCACTGTGTTGCACCAGAGGGGTGAATACTCAAGGAAAGTGATGCAATAAAATCAGCTGCTGAACAGGAAAAAAACTGTAGTTTGGCAAACACTATGCAGAAAGGTGTGCCTGAAAATGCACTCCTTTCTCAAAACCAGGCACTATGTTCCCAGCTGCAGTTGTACAGTCACGACCTTGTGGACAGAGTCTAGGGTCCTCTTCTGCAGATGAACGCTGTTCTTCAAAAAGCTATCCCAAGCAGAAGTGAACCCTGCAATGAGTCTTGTAGTGAGGTGCTGTGGGGCCAGTCCGATTTATCTTATGCCACACAGACCATCTATTGTGAAAAATACAGCTGAGGTTTCACCTGAAGTAGTCAGCCCTCCTGTCTTCTCTTATAACCAGAACACTGACTCAGCTACCTGCAAAGACAAACGGAAATATCCCAAACATTAAACAGCATCAATTGCCAGGATTTTTTTGTCTCTGGACTCCTTGATCACTCCTAAACACTGGCTCTCCAATAGAAACTAAAAAGTTTGTTATCCAACATTTCAGTGGCTCATTCTAACATTGCAGCAGCACTGCCCTGAGAATTTTACACTTGGCAGAACACTGTCGTTATTCCTATCCCTAGTTGAGATTCATTGTTTAATGAGAGGAATTCTTTTTATTTGTTTCATAAACAGAAAAAAGATTTGTATTGAAGAGCAACAGGATTTCCTCCACACCATCTCCAGACCCCAGAAAGAGGCATATGATTTACATGCAGGCAAATCAGTTAGACTGGATGGCAAATACTTACAATCCTAGATTAAGAAAATTACAGGATATAAACCACTTTCTGAAGGCTTTTTAAAACTCTTTTATTTCAGTAGATTTCTAGTTTGAGTTTCCACTGACTCCTGAAAAACACCAGGTGTGCAGTCATTGTTCTTGGCCAGACTCTATCTATACCTGATAAAGCTATAAAAATTCTCTGATAAGTTTTTTTTTGGGTTGTTTGGTTTTTCTTAACACTTGGGTCCTTTCAGGATCAACTTTAATGCAGCCACATATTGTATTTATTACCATCTACTTTAATGTGCTATCCACACTTAATAGGATGAAGTAGGATTTTGCCAGTCGTAGCGAACTCTACATACTTTTCCCAGCATCTTTGCCAAATGGCCATAAAAGTCTCTCTGGTAGATGGCCAATGAATGCTGGTGGCCTTTAACCACAATTTCTCAAACAATACGGAAAGAAATCTGCTCTGGAGTATCTTTGATCTGATAGCAAACAAGGCATTTATTCACTGGGGTGAAATAATAGGCATTCTTCAATTTATGAAAACAAACTTTCTGAAGAAAAAATAAAGATCTCAGCTACTCTGTGCAGTGGGACCACACATGCATCCCAAAAGTTGATAACATCTTTTTAGTCTGTTGAGAATTGGTACCTATGTTTTGGTATCTGTGATGAAATAAATATGCTGTATGTAGGATAAAGGCTCCTATGGCTAATGCAGTTACCACTGTGTGCATCCCAACTTGCTGCTACTGGAAGCAGCACAACCTGCCAATGCTCCTGCCTTTGCAGCTCAGTGATTTGGTGTATCACCCCATAGTTTCAAGGACGGAGTGAGCTGTGGATCTATTCCATGCATCCTGCTGACTGAACAGGTTACCTTCTTGGCTATTCTCTGACAACAGTAGGTTAACCAAGAATTTCCCAACAGCAGTGATGGCAGGGTTTGCTTTCCTTGAGCTGCAAGTTCCTTTTAAAAACAGCCAGTATCTTTTCCTACCTTTTCCTTCCCTCTGGGAAAAAAAAAAAAGTCTCTAATACCACTGCTAAATGTGAAAAACAAGCACAGGCTTCTGTCACATGTGATTTACTGATCACTGTGTCTCTCACATTGCAGGTCAGATTTAGAGACTTTCTGAGCAAGAATTTACACGTGTATTTCCATGTTTCATTGAAGTCCAGCAGCCTTGTAGAAAGTGCTTTCAGAGGCTTTCAAAGAGAAATGAGAACTTTACTGGGAACTTCCAGGCAATTCTGTCTCCACCTTTCAATTTCTGGTTGAGCTTTTTAATGCAGAACATGTCCATAAACTCCAGAGCATATAAATTCAGCCCAGTTTTCACTATAACTCACCTTAAGATCCATTAGGGAAAGACACTTCCCAAATAGACCACATTTAGCACACCAAAGAAAGGAGAGTACAGAGGCACATTTCCAGAGATTTCAACATCTCAGGTTTGCCTTCTGACACCCCAGTAGCTAGCAGTGGCACACCTGTATGCGTCCTTGCCCTGGAGCAATAACCGTCCTGAGGAGCTGCAGGGATGCAGCTCTGCCAAGGGCCCGTTCAGACTTATCTGCAGAATTACTGAGCAGAGCCTCTCAGACCTTGTGGCAACCCAGGTCCGTGTGAAACCATGAGAAACCTGGGTGAGTTAGAAAGCTACATGCAGACTGGAAGAGGACACTGTTATAAAACAGCCCTGAATGGGTTAACAGCAGAGCCCAAAAATGCTTTGGGATAATGCCATGCACCAAACCTCCTTTCCTTCCTGTTCATTCAGTAAGGACTGTGTGTCCCCCTGCACACTATTAGGATGCAGCTGAAATAAAAATAACCTGCTCCCTGCAATTCTCTGGACAGTCTTCAGCTGGGCAAGTTTTTTGTTTTTGTTTTTTTTTTCCAGTGCAGGAAGAGGGATGAAGCAGAAAGGGAGGAGAAAGATTTATCTCAGAAATCTCTATGCTAGTCTTGCCACTTCAGGCAAAGGCAGCTTCCTGGATATCTTCACTAGCATCGGGGTGCTCCCTTCTTACAGCAGAGTGCTTCACCAGCTCCCACAAGAGTCTCAGTTTCTCTTGCTTGTACAATAGTCCCCCAGAGTACTTCAGGGCAGTGGAATGTTTTGCGCTAATGCTGTTTTCGCAGATGACAATCACCACTATCAGACATAAAGCTACAATCCAATTCAAATCATGAACAGCACAACATAGTAATGTTATGTGGGACTTTCCTCACCTTCAGCCATCTAAAAATCAGGAAATGAGGCTACTGCAGCTGTTTAGGGTCCCTGTGCCTTCAGAAACATTCCCTTTCAGGAGGGAAATGATCCCATTTGTCTTAAACACTTATTTTAGAGTGATTCTATTTTCCCCCTAAAACTAGGTTAACACAAATCCCAGTCTTCAGCAGCTGGCATTTCCTATCTGTGAAACTCACCTGTCTGAACAGAGGTATTCAGACCTACCTGTGAACTAGACATGCATTACTCATAAAGCTACAGCCACAATAAAATTGTGGTGGCAACTATTACTAATAAAAGTATATCTGAAATAGTATACAGCATAAGCTGCACCAGAATTCAGCCAGCTCTTTCAGCCAGAGTCCGGGCTCTATGCCACTGTTGTGAATATTACCGCAGTTGCAGGTTGACCCTGGAAATCTTTCCAGTCCTGATGTCTACTCTTCCAGAGTGCTCTCTGACAAAAAAAAAAAAAAAAAGCTACAAGAACAAGATTTAGTTTTAAAAATTACATGTGTAATCAGAAATACTTGAGAAATCTTACTGATTAATATAACAAAAACTTAAACAGTGATTTGATCATACTCTGTCAGTGCCAACATTTGGGGAGATTTCCAATACTGTATATTTATTTCAATCTAGCAAGTAAAAAGGCATGATGTCATTCAACAGCTGGAAGATAAAACTGAACAGAATCAGGCCTACAATAAAGAAACAGATTATTTAAAAGGCAGAGGGTTGGCCAGTAATGTGTTTCTGGTTCTCTGCCAGTGAAAGCTTTTTGACAAATCAGACTGATCTTTCCATAGACATACTAGTGTGCAACTGTGGGGTCAATACAGAATTTACTAAACAAATTTGATAGTCCATGCTGTTTGGAAATGGTAGCAGTTACCCTCTTTTCTCCCCAGATGCACAATAGTCTCTGTGACTTTATCTTTAGGGCTTTCCTCAGGAGTTCTCCGTGCATCTCAAAATACAGAAAGGAAGAGAAAGGAACACAAGGAGGTATTATAGAATATTTAAGACAGTGGTAGGTAACTGAAGAATGAGTAATTCTGTGGTGGGTTTGCAGCAGAAAGCAACAGGGTTCTTTATGCAAATAATGGCAAAAGGATAATCTACCTCTCTGATGTCACAAGAACAACAAGATGTCAACATTTACAATCATTTTGACATTGCAATGTCTCTTTTTTTTTGCCTACTTGTAAAGTCCATAGTGAGAACAGGTCCTCAAAAAAACCCAAATCTTGGTTGGCTTCTCAAAAGCTATGACAGCCAGGAGTAGAAGAGAAGCAAGAAAGCATTCTGGACTCTAAACCACAGAAGACAGAAAAAGTAGTTTTTATCCTTTTTCTGTGAACTTCTGTGTTTCCCTGCCAGTGAAGGAAATGAGAAACTCATTGCTCTCTACAAATACCTGAAGGGAGGTTGTAGAGAGGAGGGAACTGGCCTCTTCTCCCAGGTGTCAGGGGACAGGACAAGGGGGAATGGCCTCAAGCTCTGCCAGGGGAGGTTTAGGTTAGAGATTAGGAGGAAGTTTTTTACGGAAAGGGTCATAAGGCACTGGAATATGCTGCCCAGGGAGGTGGTTGATTCGCCTTCCCTGGAGGTGTTTAAGTTACGGGTGGACGAGGTCCTGAGGGACATGGTTTAGTGTTTTGTGGGAGTGGTTGGACTCGATGATCCAGTGGGTCTCTTTCAACCCGGTGATTCTGTGTGATTCTCTGTGTGTGAACTATGTTCAGACTGTCCAAGAGAGAGGCATGCCAAGCGCACCTTTCCCACCATTATGCTTCATAGTGGAGCATGTAGCTCCAGTGTTTTAAGGATGAACAAGACTACACCAGGGTCAGCAGTCAAAAAAAAAAAACACACCCAAAAACCCAACCCCAACCCCCCCCCATTCCTGCCCCAATCAGGTAAAAGGACGGTTGATCAAGCAACATATATCTATGTGGGCTAGAAAACCTGGAGGTGGCAAATGAGGTTGCAGTCAAGGAAAACAAGTGGGCATTTACTGATGGGCTCTTTGCAGTGTTCTCAGAATTCCCTGATAAAGAACGAGGCTTAGTATGAGTCTACTGGCAGAAACAGTGCGTTTTCTTCCATCCAAGTGATTGGATGATCAGACTCGTATGATTGCCTTTTGAGTGCTGACTCACCAGAGGGCAGCAGCTTTCCAGATGTGATGTCAGCCCATAAAAACGCGAGACATCCCTCTTGCTCTCCGCTTGCTCTCCCCGTCTCACCGTCCCTCTTCGTACTGTACCCTGATGTCAGCAGTCTCATTTTGCATGCTCGGCTGACAAGCTAAACATTGCAAGGTTTGGGGATAATGGCAAGTCAGGTCAGGTATCTGATGCATGGTTAATTCCCAGTCCAAACTCTCTGTGTGCCTGTAGTATCAAAACTATCTCACACAATTAATTTGCAATGAGTAACACATCTAGGATGATCTCCTGCCTTGTACAGACAGACTTTTCTGTCAGTCCATGCAAAATGGAAAAGACTATTTTGAAGGAATATTTATTTCAGCAGCTAGATATGCTGGCAGCATGACACCTATTCTTGCCCTCAGTTTTCTACTTTTAACTGAAGGATGGAGAAAATTACATTTATCTTCCACCAAGACAGGTAAAAACTTTGTCTTCCAAGTGTATACACTAGCATGGGGGAAAGCGTGACAACTGTGTGTCTCTGGTGATGAAAGTGTCTGCAGCTGCCTTTCATAATTAGCTCCTTTCCCTCTCCTGTGCTCTAATTTCCCATGCTAAAATCAAGACATTTCCCTCCTGATGGGAAGATTAGGAGTCTTTCTGGGAGGCACTGTGTTACCTGTGCCACAAGACAGCACAAAGCATAAGGAGGACAGCTGCATTGAAGCAGCATTCCTGTTCTAGCTGCCTGGCTTCTGCATGGCCTGCTATAGAACCAACCCCTCAAAACTTTCAGCACCCAATAGATGGTGTCATTCCTTACTAAAATGGAGACAAAGTAACTGCAGGGATTGAATAACTGAGGTCATTTCCATTTTAGCTAAATGGAAGCAGTGCCAATGTTCACAGCAAGACCAGCAATTTGCCAATAGCAATGTGAAGAAAATGTCTTTAAATGTCCATCCCAAGGGGAGCCCATGGAGAAAGCACACAGGATATACCTCCTCTGAGAAGTCACCAGGGTTCTACACAAGTACAAGATGCAGCTACGGTGTAGAGTGAGAAACCCAAAACTGACTGGTGGTTGTTTTAAATACCTCTTCCTTGTCTAGTGCTCTTGGAAAGTTAATAGGAATTGCAGTAAACATTACGGGAATGCAAAGTCTTATCAAAAAATCCCTATGAAGAGACTAGTAAGAATTTGTCAAATACCAGGGAAACATGCTATGTGTGCACAGGGCTGCAGGCTGGAGCATGGCAGGTTCATAGCAACATGTTCACAGTATAAACCCATTTCCACACACCTTTTGCACTTGAAACCAAATTTCTCGAAGGTCCTTAAATATTTGGTTTCATGTGGCAGTGCTAACTCAGACCAGGAATTGTGATTTCTGCATAACACAGGGGAGTTCCACCTTCCACCAGCAGATACCACTCAATTACTTGGAGTTGAAACATGTATTTTGTGTACTGCTTGTACTGGAGCAGTAGTCCCAGATGAAATCACAAGTCTATTGCCTTAGTCACTGTACACGTACACACTGTCAAGAAAAGACGGGCCCTGCCCTAAGCTGTTCACTGTCTAAGGATAGTGCAGAAAGGACAAGGAAGGAGAGACACACAGGGGTGGAAAGACTTAGCCAGGGTCCCTATGGAGTGGGAGCAGGTCACAGTGTCCCCTTGTCAAGCTTATCTATCTGCCATCATTTTTGTGATCAAAGGTTTATGGGTATCCCCTCCCCACAGGCTCATCTCTCTGCACTGTTGATATAATTTCTGGAGCAACGTGAGACATGACAGTACAGAGCAAGAAACACTGATTGGGAAAGGGATGCAGGTCCCCCAGAATGCCTGGGTAAACACAGCACATCAGAGGGAAACTGAATGAAATTATTTCTTGGAAAGGAAAAGACTTTTCCCTGTAACTCAGTGGAGACAAGGGAGTGCTTTTGACTCACACCACCCCTGGCAGAGGATCACCATGGTTGCTTGGCCATGGTGCCCACACCACAGGGGTATTGATCCAGGGTATGCACTCCTGAAGCCCCCATAGGACCCTCTGAAGCTTTTAGAACACAGGCCTTGGCTGGCAAGTAAAAAAAACCCAAGAAAACAAGGTTGAAATTGTCTACATGCGGAAAATGCCTTTCCTCCAGTGTGCCAATGGTTTTATGGATACATTCAGATAGAAAAGGACCCCTCCTCAACCATAAGTCCCCTATTTGTCTGGTTTGTACTTGGACATTTCGCCTCCAAGGGTTAGAATCCTGCTTTTCTTACAAAACTACTGCTGTACAGTAAACCCTTCACGTGCCCTGTATAGTTCATCAAGGCAGATATACTGTTCTTCAGTTACTGTTCCAAATACCTGGTTTTTTTCTCTTGAGCTGAAATCTAATTTCATTCAAGTCTTTCTAAAATATCTTAATTCAATTAAGAAACTTATTCTCTCTGTCCTCTTTTTCTAAGCTTTTGTTCCAGCAGGTTTGTTTAAAATAGTGGGGAGGATGTACATCAGCATACCAAAGACTGTTGCTTTGGATTTATGAGTAAAGTATACATCTGGCATGTATCAGGCTGCAAGGAAATGTGTTTTTGCCTAAAATGTTATTCTTTTTCCCCAAGATTCTGACAAGAAATTAATAAAGATGTAGCTAAACAAACATTTAAGCACTACAAACTATGGAGACAGTTTGTCCTTTCAACAGTCCTTGTTAAGCACCACGATATTGCTCACCCACAGTAAAAGTGGCACAAAGGACTCATAAAATTTAAATTTAAGAAAAGCAAGGGGAAGCAAGTAGGAATGAGCCACACAAAGTACTTTTACAAGCTGCAGCACCACAGCTTAATTCTTAGTGCAGGAGAAAGCTACTCTTGCAGAGCTTACAGCAATCTAAGGGCAACCTGCAGCACCATCAGTGCCACAGACAGAAGAGGAATTGTATGAAATGCAGGGCACAGGTGAAAAGAAATGCTGCTGAAGGCTGCTGCCAGCCATTCAGAATGTGGCATGTTGGGTTCCATGACTCATACTTTCGAGCTGCAGGTGTTCACTTGGAGAGCATGAAACAGCCCCATTCCTCCGTGGGTTCAACCCACAGATGCAGTTATTGTTTTTTGCTGTGGCTTCTGGGTGACTTCAGAGAAAGACGCTGCCTGCTGAACAAGTCTGGCCTTCTAAGAAATAGGAAGAGTTGCCCCCACCCTCCCATAACCACAGTTCCCTTAATGATAATTTTATCTCTGATGACTAAAATTGAGCACTTGCAAGCCTGCACTGTATTTTTATTATTAGGCTTAAAACCTTAGTTCACAGAGCCACCAGGAGTCCAGGACTGATAGTGTCGTCCCAGGTTTCCTCTGAGACCTTCCTCTTTCTCCAGGCATGTTTGTTCTCTCTTACCCTCCCCTTCCTACCACAGCAACACCCCAGCTCTCTATGAGCTTGGAACAGCCCATGTTCCCAAGCAGGTTTGTCATCTTTTTTACCCACTTTGTCTCAGGCTCCTTCTGCTTTTCAGTTTGCTGCAGTATGAGGGATTAAGCAGCCATGAAAACCATAAAAAAAGACTAGTTTTGGTATATTTTTAATTATCATTTGCATAGCAACTCTTCATTAAACTTGTACAGCATTATCTTTCTTAGCTCAGCCAAAAAAAAAAAACCAACCTACACTACCACAGTAAATACAAAAAAAAGTTTTAACAATAAAAAAGTCTGTGCTTCAAGAAGCATATTTGCAGAAGTAACTCTTGTTATGTATAGCTAGATTTGTATCCATAGTACTGATTTTCAGAGACTTGATAGCTTCCTAAGGAAAAAATATAATTTAGATTATGCAGTATAAGGGTAGCTGGTGGCTACTGGTAGCAAACAAAATATAGCTTCAAGTGTTTGCTTTTCAATAGATAAACAAGAGTCTTGTGTCTTCCCAGAGCCTGACTGGTATTCAGATATTGTTTGACTTTTTCTTTCCCACAACACACATTTGATCTTATAGCACTTTCAAAACCTTGAGCAAATAGAAAACTTCAAGTTAAACATGTGAGTCAAATGTACCCATTACCACGACTTCAAAACAAGCTCTCGAAGAACTTAGGTCTGTAGGCAAATACTTTAAAGACAAATTAAGAGTAACCAACCTTTAAAACAGCTCATTCTCCTAATAATTCACCTACCAGCTCTGTGAAGATTTCTGAATACAGCACCACTTGTAGCCATTCCTACAACCTCTTTCTACTGGTGGGTGGTTAGGTTTTCCTCCACTGGAGAAACCCGGACCATCTGACATCTGTTCTTTATTTACCCAGTGCAATGCACTTGGCAAACGCAGTCAGTTCTGCTCATTTCATCACAAGGCATAGAGAGGCAGAGCCTCACTGCCAGTGTTAATGGCTTAGATGGCACTATGACAATTTACTCCAGCTAATGATACATCCAAGGATGTTAAATTGGTTGCTAGGACTATGAAACATATTAGGGCAGAGCTGATAGCAGAGGAAGTCATTGCAGTCCTGGTAACTTCTGCTGACAGCCCAACACCTGCAAATTGGGACAATGGCAGGCACCAAGAAAATGCTGCAAGAAGGCAGTTTGTTGTCAAGAGTCTCAAGAGCACTTCTTTTTCTTATTCGAAAATCTAAAAAATAACCCCACCTGTCCACATAAACACATGTATCTGAGACATATTTAATTACATTTCTCAAAAATTCAAATGAAAAATGCAATGTTTATTTTCAAAACCATAGTCACTCATTGTCTCTAAACTGAATTTCCTGAGAGCAACCATAAACCAATGAAATTTCAGTTAAAAGATTTCAATTTGATTTCTTTTTTTTAATTTCTAAATGTATTGCTGATCCCTTTGAAAACAATGCCAGAACTGTCAGCTGTGTCAGTGGAGTAAGGATTTCACCACAAATAATGTGTGAACTCCCACAGGTAATACTGAAAAGGGCACCTTTACTTGTTTTTATAGTTTAAGGACAAGAGAATTTTTAAGCTGAACATAGTCTTTAACATGATGGCTTTGATCTCTAAAGCTTTCCCAGAATCATACTAAAGCAGGTCAACAAACACCCTTGTTAAAAAAGACTCACATAAGGTAAAATTTGGTCTAAGAACCCCTTTAGAAACAACAGTATTTTGACAAAAATAGCCTGAAGTATGTGTATGCTTGAAAGCAATGGAAAGATGCACTAGTGTTCTTTAGTATTGCTAGCTCCAGATATTATGGGGTTTAATTGCCATTTTCTTGAGCAAACAGGCATTTTCTGTAGCATTGATTCAGAGTCCACAAGCTCTGAGACTGTGTGTTCCACCAATCCAACACATTCTTTGTTTACTTTAACAGATAAACAAACACAAGCTCCACCCTGACTTTGGAGCCAAGATAGAGTTGGTGTAAGTCAGTACTTTTACTTTTCTTCTGAAAGGGAGATTTCTGAGTAATGTGAACTTCACATTTATCTCAGAATAATCATACCAATTCTTCAGGTGCATTGAGACATAAATCGCTTAATATGTAAAAATGTAGATCTTCATCTGGTTTTGGTTTGCCTCCATTCATTTAAAAATTGTACAGAGAAGACCATTAAAGAGGTAAAGTTATTTTAATTAAAAATGGGGTGTCCCACACATGCAGGTTCTGAGGCTGATGAGAAAATAGAAACTTCCACTTCTGCAGATCCTTTCTTGAGGATGTTTGTCTGAAATACACACAAATACAGGAAAGTTCACTGACTTCAATATAGCAACCTGAAACAATATTACAACAAAATAACACTAACTTTTTAGCAACATATAGTAGAGTAGCCATAATCTTATGGTTTGATATTTTTTTAGTTAAGGACTCCTGTACTGTCATTTTATCCCTGGCATTAACAGATCATAGACTTTTTGACTTTTTTGTATATATCTCATCTTCTGGGTTTCACGGATGTCTGTTTTGAGACAATCAGTGAGTATAGAGCTACTCTTCCCAAGGGCCTTTCACCTTTTTGGCATTAAAAAGGGTATCTGTAATGTTTACATGATAATGGAAACCAGATACAGCAAGAAGTAAAGCAGAAATTGAATCCCACAAAGCAAACTTTGGTCCTAAATGTATTCAGCTAAAGTTAGGTTTTCTTCATCTGTCCCCTTCTGCCTGGATTTCTCCATGGCTAGACAAAGGTCTTTATTGCCACCAACATATCCATGCTGCCTTTCACTGTTAGTACATGAGGTGTGTGACCTCTCTTTCCCAAAATCAGATATTGGTGGGACTGAAGCAGCTGAAAAGGAAGTACCACAGAACCATCAAGACAAGCTGTTTTCTCCTTATACACAAACACCGTACTTCTGTAGTTCTTTGGCTTCTTTCCTGTAGGAGAACAACAGCTCCGCAGCTTTCATTCTGCTCTGTGGTAAACTGTAAAAAAAGTTCCATCCACCTCTCTCAAAATACTGTGGTGACAAAAATAAAACCCACCAGGCCTATTCCTACCACAGCCATAGCAATTATTTTGTGGCTACATGAGTAGAAGTCCAACACTGACTATGAAGTAATAGCCTTGAGCTCAGGAGCCAGACATAAACTGTAGACCAAAATACTTCTTCCTGAAATGCAGAGATATGTGAAATTGATGTTCTTTGTTAAAAATTAAATGGCAGTGGTATTTTCAGGGGAAATTTGTTCTAGAAAATCTTTAATATTCAATCACTATTTAAACAGGATGTTTTTCAACTAATGAAGTGGCTTCAGTTTCCATTACAGAACTTTGAAACTAAAGCCCTCTGAGCAGTCTGTCCTTGAAAAAATGTCGCTGTTTTGATTTTCTACTTTATTTCTTCAGCAAAGTCTGAGACCTGAAATGCAGGAGGGTGGAAACAGTCTTTCAAACATACTACAGAGGGCTATCCATGGGTCCACCAGACCACCCTTCATCTAACAAAACCTGCTCAGCCCCTATTGGCTCCCGGCAATAAGAGCCTTGGATTTCTTTCAGATGACCCATCTGTACCTTCCCTGCAAGCCTCTGCTTGCCCCACTCATTCTCCCAGCTCCTGAAGTTACAACAGCAGCTTATGCCCCTCGCTGCTTTTCTCCTTCTTCAGTTTTTTTTTGTCAACTGCTTTCCATTCCCAAGCATGCTCCACTTTGTTCTTCTGCAGAGGAGAAAAGAAGACAAAAGACAGTCCTTAAAAGTGTTTTCTGTTAACAGAATTATCTTGAATATTCTATTTACACTCAAAATAAAACTGAAAATCATTAGTCCTCGAGTACAGTGCAGCAGTGCCCCTGTTCTGTTACTACTCTTGTTGCAGCAATAAGCAGTGAAATCTTGCAATGGACACAGCCCCAGATTACAACTGACAAATAGGGTAAATTTACTTTTGGTTATTTCACATGAAACTATACTAGAGGCTGGATGCAAGTGTTATACATATTACATTTTGTAGAGATATTCATTTGCCCAGAGCAAACCCTGTCCACATCAGAAAGGGGTTTTTTGAATTGAATTTGAAACTGTCAGATTTGAAATACTCATATAGTTTTGCCCCTTGCTCTCAGCTGTTACCCTTCAGGGCATTACAGAGTGTCTTGGGAAACAGCTAGCATTTTACATTCCCTTGCATAAACCAGCTGAAACTGTGTTTGTTTTCAAAAATTGCCTAATAATTGAGAGCTTCTTTGCCAAGATTCAAGCCCGAAGCCAAGTGCATGGAACACAGTAACATCTTGGAGTGGGAGAAGGAGAATTTTTATGTGAAAGAAAAACCTAAATTACAGGGTGGAAGTGGAGAAAAATAAAAAAATCTAAGCACTTAAAAGTGAGAAAAGCACCTAAAACATAAACGGGGGGGGGGGGGGGGGGNACATATCCTTGTATTTTTGCTTATAAGATCATTTTTTCTAGAAAAGGGGATGAGAATAATCTATAATCCCACAGTTCTTTTAGGAAGGCACCTTTCATAGTTCCCTGCATTGAGAGTGCTAAAGACATTCAGATTTCAGCTACATGATTTTTTTATAAAAGCTTAGAGCATCTGACTTCCAATTCAAAATCTTCAAATCTTAGAACATTAGCTTTTCCACAGGACAATGATCTTAAAGCAAACTGCCAACATAAACCCAAACAGATAGTTTTCTGACCCCTGCTCATAAAAGCTGTCAAGACCATCTGTCATCTGGCAGTTGCAATATCACTCTGAGACTCGGCATCTGGATACCATTCTCAGTTGTGTCCCATTACTCCTTTATATATTTTGGACAAGTCATTTACCTCCATATGCCTCAATATTCCAAATGTAAAATACAGAAAACAGCTTTGTACAACCTCATGGTACCCAAGTATGTACACATAACCTTTATTACTCCAGCCAGAAGCATTTTTCCAATATTCACTTGAAAAGGCTGTAGAATTTCACTGAAGTCTCCTTTGCTGGCTTTGGTATTGAACATACACCCTTTAATATTTCATTTTAAATAAGGAAATATACAATTGAAATACACCTTGAAAACAACCAGCCTAGTACAAATAATAAGAAGGAGAAGAAAACACCTGTTCATCAGTAAAGGACAATGCCTTGAAGCTTGAAGTAGTGAATTTAAAATATTGCAATTAGATCTCTCACCTTGCCTAGAATCCCAACTCTCCTCTAGGCTCTTTTCACCAGTTAGGGGAACTTACCCTTTGAATCAAAAAATCAAGACTTCTCTGAAGCCTGAAACTACACTTTGCCTGGTATGGCTCCTGAGACCAGTGTGTGTGTGTGTTTGTATTTTTTTCACTGTGTTCACAATGAAATGTGTAAAAGAAGCACAGAGGTTAAATGTTTTACCTACAAAGTCTCAGGCACAAACTCTTGGCAATTTGCCTGTACAACCACTAGATCTAAGAATAAAGACCAGTCTCATGCCAAGCAGCCAGCTACCAGACAAGTCCATTTCAGATGGAGGAGGATATTCTCCAATAAATGTGACGTGAGTGCCCTCCTTTAAACTGATTACAAAGCTCTGCCATTAAATCATACCCTTACAAGTTCATAGAAACCTCTCCAAGAACTAATTTTACACAGCTAGTGCACTGTTTTCCTTCTTATTCCTTGACAGGAGAAGCTGTGAGATATTGTAAGTGGTTACCAGTTGGGAAAGAGCTCGGCATTCTCTTAATCCTGGATACACCATGTGCTGTGGCTGTGGCTTCAGGCAGGTAAATTTCTTCCAGTCTTTCATGCTGACAACTGGAAATAATATCTGCATGCTGCAAGCGCTCCAAGGTTCTTGTCAGTCATTGAGCTCCATGACTTGCATTCAAGACTGCAGGCCGTTACACCTCTTACACAACACCAAAAAAGAGTAGTGCAGCCTTGCAGCCAAGCTTTCCATTTTAGACCCCCTGCTCTGAAGAAATATTGCAAGTCTGTAAGTATCCCATTTTATGATTATTTTGAAAATCATTTTAGTTAGGCTGGATCATATCTGAAGGCTTCCTGAGAAAACTCAACAATTTTTGCATTTAAAAATTCTACTTTGTGAGGCTCAGGCCCCTTCTATTCTATTTCCTTTGTTTTGTTCAAATTTGCTTCTAGTAAACAGTTTTGGTTTTCAGATTTCACCAGTACGAAGAATTTAAGCCAGCCAGAGGGAAATACCTTCACAAATTACTGAGAAATGTCATGTTGTAATACTGTGACTGCATTCTAGGAATTACTGAAAGTCACTTGCTATTTATTGCTTAGTAATACAGTGCTTGAGGTTTCCTGTCATTAGTTCAGTTGTGCCAAGGCTTGAAAAACTAAAATATAGTTTCGTGCACTTTGCAAAAGCCTCATTCTACTGGATCACTTTACAAAAAGATGTGACCTGGTATTCAGGCACACATGAGAATATTGGAAGACCTTTCTTTATTCACATTGTGTCCAAACTGCTTGCAAAAACTAACCAGACAGCAAGAGTAAAAAGGATAACACAGAATTAAAATGCAGTATAATCATCCTCCCATGATTTCAGGTAAATAATTCTGTCGCCCTCACTAAATAACTCAAGCACAACATTACATGTTTAATTCAGCTTGCAGCATCTAATCCATGTTGGGTAGGCAGTCCCTCACCACCACAAGGAGAAGACCTGCTCCACATCCCCTTTACCTTTGAGGTTGTCAGCTGAGACCACAGCATGGCTTTCATCACGATGGGGACTGACTTCTTCAGCAGGAACATAAAACACTCCCATTCCAAACCGAAGTACAGCAGAGTGTTTCAAAATGTTCTGCCTACATGACTGAGGACCACAGACTCATGCAGCCCCTTAGGGACCTTGGGACAACTCCAGTTCACCCCCCTGCCACAACAGGGTCAGCCATGGGGTCACACCAGGTCACACGGGGCTTTTTATCCTGTTGGGTCTGGCAATACTCCAAAGATAGTGTTGGCACAACCTCTGTGAGCTTCTGCTGCACTGCTGGGCTGCCTTCACAAGCAAATACTTTTTCCTTATTGTCAGGCTGAACATCTCCTATTTGTTTCAGACTCTGACTATTGTCTCTCATCCTCCTGCTGTTTGCTACTCTAAAGAGTGTCTTTCTCTTCTCAGTAACACCTCCATAGATATCTGTGGACAGGAGGGCACAGCAAGAATGAGGCTGGCCACAAACAGGGTGCCCCCAGCACAGGGACAGCCCATAGTGCTGTCAGGTTGGTAACAGTGATCAGTTCTATCCACAGCCCCAAACGGGATAAGGTAACAAGTCAGTTCTGGGGTCCACCAAGCCACAAATAGCAGGAGACAGGGTGGGTGCACTGTCTCACAGCTTAGGCCAGAATAGCCTGGTGGTCCAGTAGGTTGGACTAGAGACTTCCAAGGTCCCTTCCAACTTCGACAGTTCTCTGCTAGATTATTTCACACCTAATGCTTTTGATCTTGTAAATGAGTACTGAAAAATAAAGTACTTGACCCATACACTGGATGACTGCAGTCTGGTGTGCAGACAACTAACTCCAAACCCTGAATCTCATTTTACAAGTGAACTGGACCCAAGGAACAGACTGCATTTCATTTATTTCCTCATGAGATTTCTAATGCAGTATACTTGCAGACCCAAATTCTGTGACACAGAATCTCTTGATAAATCCCTCAGTCTTCTTCAGAAACAGCTTTCAGTATGCTCAGTGTAAACAGGAAGATGTCACTGTTGTCACTGTTAAGCACTGTGTCCATCTTTGCTTCTGTCTCCCCTGATATGCCTTGAACTCATGAATTTTCCAAGCTTAGGAGAATCAGTAATATTTACCAAATGAAGACAATCTTGCCAAGGAAGTAAACATCATTGATATCCTTATCCAGGGAAGTACCTGCAAAACCCCAGCCTAGTCAAAACTGAGAGAGATTAAGGTGACTGGGAAACCGCAAGGTAAGCTTTTTGGAAAGCCAAAGCAAAGTGTACTGACCAAAAGAAGAAAACAGAGAACTTTTACAAGTTTACAGCAAAACAGTGAGCATCATAAATATTGCTTTACATGCATTTTAACTGGCCCAAGGGAACACAACTTACACAATCAAAGCCACCTCCCTTTTTCATGTGCTACCATTCTCAGCAGTTAAAATACAGGCTTGCCCGGTGACAGAAAGAGCCTTACATCTCTAGCCCAGACAGACCTGATACTTCTGGGAAGTTACTTCTGCAAGTCTCTGCATGTTTCCTTAGAGGGAGTCCAGTTATGTCATGTATTCTTCCTTGGAGACTATTCAGATTTTAAGTGATTCATCTTTTTGCCCCATGAAGAACATGAAATCTGTACACCAGCACAGCACTCTGGTGTGGTCTTCCACCTATTTATATGAGTAATGTCAACAGTGACATGAAGTGGTACAGCCACCAACTTACAAGGCAGCATGCTACAGAGTTTTAAGGTCTGTCAGTGAGAAGGCAAGCCCACCAGCACCTTCCCAACAAGGACAGAAGAAACTAAACAAAACAGTGATATCTAGTGCAAAGGAGGGACTAGAATCAGGAATATTCTTATCCTACTGTAGTGGGGTAAATGTGGGTGCATGGGGGATTTCCTAAAAAGAAGATAGCACCTCAGAGCTCAGACAAATTGGCTTCTGGGGACAGGAGGTAAGGATAGTCTTTTATCTTACAACCCCAAGGAACAGAGTGGGAGTTTTAAGTGCTTTGCTAAAGCAGCAGAGATCTGGGACCAATTGACATACTTGCTTAAATAGAGTATATGATCATCAGAAAGAGCTGCCCCCCTGCCCTCCATGTCTATGCTCCCACCATGGTTCCCAGCCTGTTTCCCATGTTCTCCCTTACTACTGCTAACTCCTGTTGTTCTGCCCAAGCAGTTAATCTGAACAACATCTGTGATCACATGGATCCTCAAATAAGTAGGTGCAAACTCACAATATCTCCCAGGACTGACTCCTGCCTGGGAGTCTGGGGACATGTGACCCTTCTATTGCAAATACATCCCCAGCCTGACAGGTGGAAGGCAAGTGGTTCAGGTGATAATCAATGACACTTTTATGGCTGTCTGTCAAGAGCAGCACGGTTGTTGTACTTAATGTTTTGTGCTTAGGAAGAGCATCTTACATAGAGATCTCATTGAGGAAAGAGTAATTGGCACTGCAGATTTCTCCCACATTGAAGGTGTTAGCTGAAGGGCACAGATCAGAAAGAGAAAGGAGTAGCTGAAACGCAAAACAGAATGGTCATCTCATTGCTGCAAAGTGAATAGGCATAGCTTCACCTGGATGAGCAAAATAGACTATTAATTCTCCAATCTGATGTTTTAAAGAGCAAATTACTTTAAAACAATGCACCTCTGCAACTTCCTTTTACATGTTTTGCTGTGCAAGAAGAGGAGTGGTAAATACTCCTCCAGTGGCAGACATACCCAGAAAGCAAACAAATGAGAAATGCTTCATCTGTTGTCCTCACTGAAGAAAGACAAACAAAAAAGACAAACTCACAGTTTATTCTCAGAGCAGTCGCCTGATCAGGTGCCGTGGGTCAGCAATGGAGGTTTATAATATCCATGAGTTCTTGTTCCTGTTGTTATTAAACTCTACAGCTTTACTCAAGTTACTTAGGGAGGCCACTGACTTGTGAGTGCTTCTGGCTTTAGAATTATGATTTTTCATGGGTGCATAATATTTCCTCCTTTCTGATATTTTGCTGTCAGCAAAGCTTTTAATCTTGACATTTCCCAAACAGGACACACAAAAATCAGATTAGATAAAATGAACCTTTAGATGCACTTGTGGAGTAGGTTGTGTACTTAATATTCTGGAAGTTCCCAGAAGACTCAGAAGCAGGGTATGCAGTGAGATGGAGTAAGTTAATTCTTTTGTGGTAAGCAGATTTTATCATACGTATTCAGGAATATTTTAAAAACTCCCTTCCACAGTCATGTGACAGCTCTTGTTGTGGCACTGGAAAAGGGAGAAGCTGAATGAATCTTTATATCCAAGTCAGTGCTACAAGAGGTACAAAAACTGTGAATGTTTATGCCAGAAAACAAAACCACAGCTTAAACAACAACATCAGTCCTTATTTGTTATTGAAATATAAATTTAACAACAGCATTAAAGGAAGAAGAAAAGTAGATTGGCCAGCCAATATTTTCCAATTCTTCCCCCTCTTCCTGTAGAAGCACAATTATGTGTCAGAAGCAGTAACAAGAGCACAGGTCCTTGTTGGGACTGCCTCGAGACAAAACAAAGGACATTAATTAGGAGATACGTAGAAAGAAAAATCCCTGACAACCTCCTGAGGGTTGGGGGAGACCCACCCTACTGAGGGTAGGGGAGAGCTGTTTCAGGATTTGGTCAAAATAAGGTCAAGGAGGGTAAAGATCTAAACTGTGGTCTTTGACACTTCTAGTGAGAATTTGGAGAAAAGTGGAAGAGAGACAGAGACAAGAAAACATAAAACAACCTGGTTTCTGTGTCTAACTCCAGGAAAAATCTATGGCTGTGAATCCTGAATAGATTTACTTTTCCAGCTGCTTGGTACCTTTTAGAGTCTGCTACCTCAAAAATTCTCCTCCTCTCCAGAGAGTTTCCTGGGCTTTGGCTTGCTAGCTTTTGTGAATCTTCTCTGTCAGGCTCTGCGAACCTTTCATCAGGGGTTTAGGTGGCTCTGAGATCCAGTAATGAATCACAGCTACTAAAAGTACCAGTCTGACAATGACTAGTAATGACTAGGTTTTCTTCTGTGAAAAAAAAACTTTAATATTTCTTTCATAAACATGAGAAGGCAAAGACTCTAGCATCAGCATTGGAGGAGATCTGAAAACATGCAGCCTACTAGCCTCAGCTGCCCTTTCTGCAACAGAACCTCAAGATCACCAAAGCTTTGAAATGGACTTGCTGAGACTTTTTCTTAGAATGATTTTCCCAGAGAAATCCAAAGAGCTTTCAAACTCTCCAAAGTCAATTTGGTTTAGAATTGGGAAAAGAAAAAATAAAGCAGAGGGGTCAGCAGAAATGTAAATAATTTTATAATTAATTCTTTCCTGGTATGACATCCCTGTTTCTATGCCTGACCCTGGCCACCTCAGGGGGTAATGAAACCCTCTGGTCCCTTAGGGATTTCTCTGTCCATCACTGTAAGACCATACTTATGGACTTGGATATATCCTGCCTGCTTCTCTGCTGCAAGGTCCCTGCTCTTTCCTCTGGGTCTACAAGCATGTCAGGGCATCTCTCGGTACCTAGGGCTAGATCACCTTGAGCACATTCAGTTGCTTTTGAAGGAAGGGATACTCTTTTTCTCTCTTCTGGAGGTATTCACCCAACACAGTTTTTTATAAATGAACTTAGCATGGGAGCTGAAAGGAAAAAGAAATAGACAGATACACAACAGGAAAAAATTAACATAAATTTCCCATACATCACCCTGAAAGCAAGTCTTTCTGTAATGCTGAGTTTTGCAATTCGAATATATTTTCATTTAAATGGTTGACCTGGTTTTGTGTTGGTTTCTTTGATGTTTATATCAGTCTTGTATCAGCTTCTTTTTTTTCAGGTGCAATTCTTAGTCATTTTGACCATGAGGCAAGTTATAACTACATTAGCATATGTGAAACTCAGAACTGAAGTTAGATAACATTGCAAATAAAACCCTGAGAGAGAAAAGACCCCCTGTCTTGTATACATGTAAAATACTACTGTTGTCACTGCTTTATCCCTTAAAATGTAAAAGAAAGCCTTTTACACTCGGGCCTTCTCCTTTGTAGCTTGTACCACTGTTTCAGAATCTACTACCCTGATTAACTGCTTCAACAAAATTTTAAATGAGGGAAACAGACCTGAAACCCTAATCCATCTCAGGTTTACTCAGCTATGCCTCAACATATGGCTCAGTATTTTTGAATCTCATCTATATCTGCCTACCAATATGAGCAGAGGAAGCTCAGTACTTCATATGCTAGTTATTTCAGGTATGAAGGCATATGGGAGTGAAAATAGAGTTCCAGGTAAGAAGGAAGAGGAGAGATGGAGTAGTGTAAGTCCTCTGGAGTTAAAAACAGTAACAGAAATGTAGGAAAGAAAAAGCAAGGTTTCACACTGGCACATGTTAATCAATAATAGCTTCTTCTAAGATGGACTACATTTCTGCACCTCTTCAGTAGCACCACCTGACAGGGACCCCTCTCCTTTTCTTTTGTCTTTACTACAGGATATGTGTGAAACACTGACAATCCATTCTGACTTCCTGGGTTTATCTGTTAATCAACACTGCAGCATGGCTCATCTGCACAGCCTCTTCTCTGACAGAGATTATAAACTCTCCCTATGCTAAACCCTTGGGTATCAAGAGCATGCAATACCAAAATTTTTGAGTACTTTCATGATCATGGGTAACAGGCTTTGGAAAAGATGTAAGAATAAGGATTGAGGTTATATCCCTTAATCAATGGAGTCTGTCCCTTTGAAATCCACTGGCCACAGATGAAAAAATTCCCAACTCTGCCTTGGAGGATGTCAAGGCATGTCTCAGGATCTTCTCATACTCTCTTCTAGTAGACACTCTGGTTTGGGACACAAAAAGAAAATGTAGAAGTTCTCCATTTTCTCCCCTTCTCTCTTATTTGATGGCCCAAACAGGGGAAGATCTTGGAAGAGATGCCCTTGGATCTGGGTGACCTCAGTGCTTGAGAGGCTGCTACAAATGGATCATTTATCAGCATTCCTGGTTCACAGGAGATAATCTGGGGAACTACATGCTTGTCAGCCTGTCCACAGTGCCAGGAAGTATCGTGGAGTAGCTCATCTTTGATGCACTCACTAGCTAAGTACAGGACAATCAGGGGATCAGACCCAGTCAGCAAGGATTCATGAAAGGTATGTCCTGCTTGACTAGCCTGGTCTTTTTCTGCAACCATATGACCCACCTAGTGTATGAAGGAAAGGCTGTGGATGTTATCTACCTGGACTTCAGGAAAGCCTTTGACACTATTTCTCACAGCATTCTCCTGGAGAAGCTGGCTGCTTGTGGTTTAGACAAGTATACTCTCCATTGGGTAAAAAACTGTCTAGATGGCAGCCAGTCGCAAGCAGCATTCTCCAGGGTTCAGTGTTGTAGCCAGCCTTGTTTAATATCTTTATCAATGATCTGAATGAGGGGATTGAGTGCTCCCTCCGTCAGTTTGCAGATGATACCAAGTTTTGTGGGAGTATTGAGCTGTTTGAGGACAGGAAGGCTCTGCAGGAGGACCCTGACAGGTTGGATTGATGGGCCTTGGCCAACTGTATAAAACTGAACAAGGTCAAGTTCCAGGTGCTGCACTTCAGTCACAACAACCCATGCAGCACTACAGGCTTGGGGAAGAGCGTTGGTTGACAGCTGGCTGAAAATAAGTCAGCAGTGGGCTCAGGTGGCCAAAAAGGCCAACAGCATCCTGACTTTTGTCGGCAGTGGTGTGGCCACAGGACAAGGGAAAGGATCATCCCACTGTACACAGCAATGGTGAGGCTGTGCCTTGAATTCTGTGTTCAGTTTTGGGCCCCTCACTACAAGAAGGACACTGAGTCACTGGAGCATGTGCAGAGAATGGCAAAAGCCCAGGGGAAAGTTCTGTAGTACAAGTGTTATGGGGAGCAGACGAAGCACCTGGGGTTGTTCAGTCTGGAGAAGAGGAGGCTGAGGGAAGATCCTCTTGGGTTCTACAACTCCCTGAAAGGAGGCTGTAGCAAGGTAGGTGTTGGTCTCTTCTCCTAAGCAACATGTGATAGGACAAGAGGAAACGGCCTCAAGTTGCACCAGAGGAGGTTTAGATTGGATAGTAGGAAAAATTTCTTTCCTGAAAGAGTGGTGATGCACCACAACTGGCTGCCCAGGGAAGTAGTGGAGTCTCCATCCCTGGAGGTGTTCAAAAACTGTGTAGGCATGGTACTTCAGGACATGGTTTAGTAAGCATGGTGGTATTGGGCTGACAGTTGGACTGGATAATCTTAGAGGTCTTTTCCAACCTTAATGATTCTACAAGCAGCCCTAAAAAGTCACACTTAGCACACCACACTGCCAAGCCAAGCTAATATTGCTAGGAACACAGGAATAAAACCACCCAGATGCACACACCAAACGCTGCTGTTCACAGAAAAGATGGTCAGGTATCCATTCCTCAACACTCATCAGGTATGAGCACCTGATCTCGGCAGACAAGTTTTCCACAAACATCTCCAAATCTTACGACAAAAAAAACTATAGTCCTGCTACCTCACAAATTATTTCCTGTGTTGTCATAAGAATTTCGTAAGAAATTGCATGAAATATGATGACCCACTATGGTGACCCAGTTATCGTATGAAACAAGCCATAGTACTAATAAATCAATGAACTGCAGGAACCTAGTCAGAAACTGTTAATGTTTTAATTACTTCTCCAGTAGTATTTGGAGACTTTCTAATACACCAGAAAACTAGGAAAGGTTGTGATTTCCTCCTGGTCAATGGAAATCTGCAGAAATGATATCTTGCAATAGGACCATTTTGTCTCCAACCAGAATTATGTTTTTTTAACACAAAGAGAGAGCAAATATACATATAAATTCCTTGTTAACCCCTCTAACAACTCATCTTAAATGAGAACAAGCACATACAGCTAATGCAATAACTCAAAATTTAGCAATTTGTTCAATGCCACAGAAAGAAAAATAGCCAAACAGTAATAGAATTTGATCCCTCAGCTATCCTTTTCGTCACCTTACTTGACACATACAGTTCAGCTAATAGTGTTTGTTTGTTTATTTATTTATTAGGAATTTCTGATCACAATTTGTTGCTTGAAGACAGTGAGCATGGAGTATCTGTGTACAAAATTACCCAGGAAAAACTGTTGCAAAATGAACCCAGGAAGTCTACAGACTGTATACTTTTTATAAGGAGTAGTCCTTAAGTGTTTTCCATGCATAACTATAGCAAGTAGGATGAATTTCAAACAAGCTTCGCCCTACACAGTAAAATAAGCTAGAGAAAATGTATGTATGATTTGTAATATTTACATTTCAAGCAATGAAACTTCTTGGTTTGCTACACTATACACACTGGAATTACAGACAAGACTGCAATCTGGAAAGGTGATTTTTATGCATTGTTTTTTACCATGAAACATCACTGAGTGACTGTTCAAGGAATCATAGAATCATAGAATAACCAGGTTGGAAGACACCCACTGGATCACCGAGTCCAACCATTCCTATCAAACACTAAACCATGACTCTTAGCACCTCGTCCACCCATACCTTAAACACCTCCAGGGAATGTGACCCAACCACCTCCCTGGGCAGCCTGTTCCTGTGCCCAACGACCCTTTCTGTGAAAAATTTTTTCCTAATGTCCAGTCTGAGCCACACCTGGTGGAGCTTGAGGCCATTTGCTCTCGTCTTGTNAGAACTGAACACAGGATTCAAGGAGTGGTCTCACCAGTGCAAAGTACAGAGGGAGAATAACCTCCCTGGACCTGCTGGTCATTCCATTTCTGATACAAGTCAAGATGCCATTGGCCTTCTTGGCCACCTGGGCACACTGATGGCTCATGTTCATTTGCTGTTAACCAGCACCCCCAGGTCCCTCTCCTCCAGGCAGCTTTCTATCTAAACTTCTCCAGGAAGTATCAGGCAGACCCTGGAAAACTTAGATTATGGAAGCATAGCTAAACAATGTTCTCCTGCCTACAGTTTTAGTTTAATCTACCCATTTGCTACCTATTAAGGCCAAAACATGACATTTGGGATCACAGTCATGCTAGGCCCTGGCTCTGCTTTTTGTTTACTTGTCATTCTCAGTCAGTTACTGCTTTAATCTTACTTGTTTGTAGACATGCTATTAAAGAAATGATGTATTTTGAAGAAATTACTCTGTATAAATTAAATAACTTTTTTTTTCCTCAGTAGTCACAAATTAGAAAACAAAAACTACATATGTAAGGCAATAAATAATCTAGTTTTATAGAAATTAATTTTGAATTTGTTTGTCTCATAGTTTGCAGTCTGGAAACATGACCATTGGCACTAGGCCAGTTTTGTTGATTTATATTTTTCAGATAAGCACACCACAAAATAAAGTCTGAGGTGAGGTAGTAGCTTTTATTAGGCCAACAATAGGAGCTGGAAAAACAACAAAGCAACTTATCAGCCAAGTTAATAAAAGACATTATCCCTCCCTACAAAACTTTTTTCATGGATTCTCTAGCTTTTAATAAATGGAAAAATTCTCTAATTGTCTTTCAGTCCCTCTGTTTCTACTGTACCAGAAACCCTTATTATCAGTTCTTGTAATTTTCAGATTTTTTTCTATAGAATTTCCTTTAACCCCCATTTCAAGTTCAACTGTATTTGTTTTATGTCCTTTTCTACTGTTCTAACCTGCATTGAACTCTTTTCTGGCAGAGAATTCTTTAGGCTGTAGGGTTATCTGAGAAGCTATTTTAACCCAAGCAGAACTATGCTGAGCCTCGTTCTGTTCACATCCCTCCTACAAAGCATTGGTGTCTCCTTCTGTCAAATACGTCATGTCAGCTTCACCTTGTTTCAAATAATAATCCTAGTTTTAAGCATACAATGATCCTTAAAACGTAAAAAATGCTACTTTTTTTTCACAAATCATAGCCAGATTTAAAGCCTGAAACATTTTAATCTCTCCCATTGAATTCTCCACTTTGTGAAGACCGGCAGGAACCTTAGCCCTCTCTCCTTTCCCAGTGGTATCTTTCCTTTCAGCTTCAGAGGTGTTGGCTCCACTGTCATCGAAGCTAGGGACAGAGACAGAGCAACCCTAGATCATGCCATTGCCCAGTGTCCAGAGTACTCATCTGCAAAGGGAGCTGTGGTCAAATCCCTTAAAGAAAGGATTGAAGTTCATGCTAATAAACAGAAGGTCTCCAACTCCACCACATCATGCATGCTGTTTTTCTGTGAAACTCCTACTTTACAAGCAATGCTGTGATAATTCTTGCATCTAAATAGCACAGAAATGCTTAGGTTATTCCAGCAGTTGTCAGGCACTACTGATATTTTTCTTTAAGATACAGATTATTCTGGTAATGTACCTAAAAATCTTCAGAAATACAAATTTATGCATTGCAGTTCCTCCAATATCTCTAAGACTGACTAAGTAAGCATCTCCAGAACATAAATTTGGCAGTTAAATAACCATGCCATCTTACTGTGGTCATTTCCAAATGACACCCAGCTGATGGGAAACATGGAAAGAGGAACACAGTGGGCTGTGTCAAGATGACCTACATCTCCCTCCAGCATGTGTGTTATTGCTAAAGGAAGTCTGATAGTATTTCCAGATTCACAGAACTGCAGCTTTCATCAGGTTGCAGAAGACTAATGAATAGCCTGCAAGAGCTGGACTTCAACCAGCAACTGGTGGACTTTGTTTCATTGTTATCTAATTGCTATCTTCTCATATAGCAGAATCAAACAGAATGATCCACAAGCAGTAATGACCTAAGTCCTTATGATCTTAAGATTTCTTTTGAAGATTTCTTCTTATTTTATTTAAGTTGCCTTTCAAGACATGTAGAAATGTGCCAATGGCACTTTAAAAATAAACAAAACAAACACAGAAATGGAAATGCAGGCTGTATAGAATCCTGGCCTTCATGCATTAGTAGGTGAGATGTAAGGGGTTTTTAAGTGAGAAAGAATAGGCTGGATGTATACCTAGGACCCATTAGCTTCTGTGTTAAACTTCACTGCAGTTCACAGCAACCAGGCATCCATGCAGTGTTCTGTGGTGACACAGCCACTTCTGCTGTGCCCTGAGCACAGCTTTGACACATCTAACTAACCATCATGAGTAATTTTTCTTGGCACGTAGGTACCCCAAAATTTATCATTCAAAACAAGACTGTCACAGTATTTATTCAGCTGTGATTGTAAGCCCAGCTGCCAACAGAGTCAAGAAGAGGTACTAATTCCCCCCTCTCTGATGCAGGTATTGGAGCTAGTAAGGGAGACAAAGCCAAAAATAAGTGGCATTCCTCTCTCTGGAGCGACCCAAAGGGAACATGATTCTAGCCCAAGTAATCTTGTCCTCTGCCCACTGAGTGATGCAAATTCTAATGGTCCTGACTATGCTATCAGTGCCCTGATCTAGTGGGGTGTTCCTGTCCATAGCAGGGGGTTGGAACTAGATGATCTTTAAGGTTCCTTCCAACACAAACCATTCTATGATTCTATGAAAATGGGTGGAAAAACATGGAGTTTAAGTTGTATTGAAAGACTTTCACAGCAGCTAGTAAAGTTGTTTAGCTGGAGAGAAGAGTCAAAACTTGTTATTACAATCAATTTTTTGGGGTTAATTTGGTCTATAATCTGGTTTCTAGTTTTTAAATTTCCTTTCCTTCCTGTACCACTATTGTCCCACAAAATGAAACAATAACAGCAAAGCGAAGAAGGATAAGAAGTTATAAGAGAGAGAGTGAAAAACACAGAGATTCAGAAAAAGACTGTGACTAGAAAGCTTTAAAAAAAGGAAAAAGGCTTTACTATTTTGCTCAGAAACACATTTTCTCTTATGTGAAAGGATGGCATACAAAGCAAGCATGCAAAGAGCATCTTCTTTCTTGCTTGCCAAACATTCTCACAAATTCTACAGTTCTTTGGTTTGGGGTGTTTTACAGAGCAGAAATGAACAGAAATGAAGGAGACTTTCACACTGGCAAATCAGGAGCAAAAATTGTATGTATGTAAGTTTCAAAAGCAGTTGGTGAATATGGGCACATTTCTGCATACTCACAAGACCTAATTTTGCAGGAGCCCTGAGCACGTACAAGTCAGCAAAGAATGAGGAAACACAGTAGGTTATAACCATTGATAGACAGAAGAAAACGCACAGTCCTGTGTGACCACTTTAGAAGAAAGTAGCTCACAAATCTAGAAGTGGAGCCTGCTATCTAGTTTTGTGATAAACAGTATCTGACCCCAAATCTTGCACACTAAAGACATTTTTATGAGAATATCAGCACACGAGGTGGTAGCTCCAGGCATTCAGAAAAAAAATAATGAAATTCAGTTCTCCCGTACCAAACCACATCACTGTAATTGCCATAAATTAAAAAGGTGGTTTTTATGGATTCCAGCTCTCCTGCTGTCAAATCCTTTGCTCCTTCTGCATTTGAACCCCACCAAGGGCTAAATCAAAGAATGACTGCTGAATAAAGCCATTTTCTGCACACACAATAAGCATTTTATTCAAGCCCTTTAAGACATATTTTACAATAATCTTTTCATTATCAGAGGCATTTTAAAAATGTTTCTCCTTTAGTCACAGTTTACAGATTCACTGTGTACAGTATTAGTTTGGTTTTTGATGTGCAACGCTTTTTTTTTTTTTACTTTTTTTCTTAATGCTTAATCATTTTAAAACCATCTCACATTGCTGAAAGAACCAACCATAGTTAAGTAAACACTTTTGTCTGTAGCATACGTTTTTATATTTCATCTTATTTCAGTACGCAAAAAAGTTGTTTCCCAAAATAATAAGTCAGATTATATATATATGGATACAATTGCTTTATAGTATTGTTTACATATAATATTTACTTATGATGTTTTTTAAAAAGTGATCCATCACGTATTCAAAGGGGAGCTGAGGCATGCTCTTAGAAACATTTTTCTTTAACACACAATCAACTAAAAAAATCTGTAGTTGAGATGGGCACAGACCTGTAGCTGATTATGGCACTGATCTTGCAAGAAATAGTCCTCACACAGTTTTTTTTGTTTTGTACATTCATACAGTGTCCCATTCATCATGCTTGCACTCTGGCTTGTTCAAACCAACCATGCCACAAACAGAAACCATTTCTTAGACTTGAAAATTAATGTAATGCCAGCTTACCTCTCTGTTGAGCTTTGCCTCTCTTGTTACTGAAAATTACAATGAAAACGAAGTCCAAACTCAGCCCTAGTGAGCTCTTCCTCTGGGCTGCAAAATTCCATGAGCTCACCAGGAATTTACTTGGAACTAATGGAATTAACTGACCAGTATCCAAACTGTCTTCTCTCCAGGCAGATCTAGTATCATTAGTGGCTCAAATGAAAATTCTGCCTGCTGATGCAAAACCCATGATGGGTTAGTAAAAGAACTATGTTTCCCTGTGTGGGAAGCCTCCCATATGTAAAAAAGAGAAAGGGACCCCCCAAACACATCTCGTTCTCATATTATACCTGATCCAGTGATAACTTCCTCAATAAAGGCATCTCACCCAAAGAACGGTGGAAGGAACAAACTTAAAGCCGCTTCATCATCTGCTTATGCATCCTTTACACATTACTTCACTACTTATGTTCTAAGAAGTTCGTTTATCCTCTATTCACTTGTAAGAAGTGAATCTATCACCTTGTTATATTAGGATGGCATATTGGTATTTTCCCTCTTCTCTGCAGTGGGAATCTGAACATTACCTCTCCTCAACTCACAGCACAAAATGTTAATAACTTTCATCACAACAGAAGACCAGCAGAACCTATGCTTCCATACAGGGAGACAACAGGGAGTCACCACTGCAGCATGTACATGCTCTCAGACTAGGTTTAGATTATTTTCATTAATGTCTGATGTAGGTAAGGAAAATACTAATTTGCAGTAGCATAAAGCTGAGTACTTAGCAATTGAAAGCCATTTCACCCTGACTTCAATGTCCAAGGAAGGTAGCTCAAAAGTAGTGTGCGTATATCTGTGTGTGTGTCCTGACACTGTCCTGAAAGGCCTGGTGCTGCCATGAGGTACCTGCTTTCACAAGCACAGCTGCTCCTTGCTGCTGTGCAACATCCCAGATACAGATCCTTCTGCTGCTGCCCAATGTGCTACTGATCAGCCACAGTTCTGGCCAAACTCAATGGACAGCAACCTCAATAAATAGTGCAGAGTAAACAAGAGGTTCAGGATGTTTGTTCCCCTTCCACAAACAAGGAAGCTTCATCACATTTACTCCATTTAGGCAGTATCATGAGTAGGAGACAAGCCACAAATCGTCACCTGAACTATCACTGTGTTTGCAGTTTCCTCAGTTTCTGCCTGTAAGCAAGTGACTACAAGGTAAAGCACTTTCCATTCATCACTGTTCATTCGTTTGTCATTTGCAGTAAACATTTCGAGATCCCATGGTGTTAAACAGTTAACAGCTGTGAGAGAAGCTGATGTAATCAAATGAAGTCACTGAAAAAAAGCCAGATATACTCTGACCCTTGTTAGTCATTTCCTAATATTAGTCACTTATCAAAGAAGTCATGGAAGGTTTCAGAATGTGGACAAAGTGTACTGTATATTAACTTTTAATCCTAATTATTTGGTAAGCAATGTGACAATGAACTTTGGGGGAAAAATTTAGTTCTTTAAAGCCACTGAGTCATAGAATCACAGAATCACCAGGTTAGGAAAGACCCACTGGATCATCAAGTCCAACCATTCCTATCAAATACTAAACCATGCCCCTTAGCATCTCATCCANAAACATCACTCAGACATAGCTGTCACCGAAGCTTCAAAGGATGCCTGAACACCTTTTAGTAGAACAAAACCAGGGGAAAGTTAATGAACGTGACCAGTTTGCCTTACTGTCTCTATGTTTTGCAGCAGCAATCACAGAGTATTTTGTTGCTCTTCACCTTGTACATGTCTCCAAGAAGCGAGTGCTCAGTAGAGCTCTAATTAATAAGACAGCTTCCTCTCCACTCCTTCAGCTAGAGCTTATGGCCCAAGGATGAGACTGTTTCCTTCAGTTAGGTCAGTTCACTGAAACAAACATATAATCTGAAACCAGGGAGCAGAACTTGTCAAGAAGTGACTGCTGGACTGAAACCCTGCTTTGCAGTTTCAGCAGTGCTTGAAGACTCATGCCTGCAAATGATGAGGGAGGGCATCCTGCCCACAAGAAACTGCACTCACATGACTTCATACAGAATCATCTCCTTGCTGGCATAGGTCCTACTTGAAAAAGTATTTATGGCATGGATTGTTCAGCCACACTTGAGGCTCTGTATTCATGCAAAATAAAGTTTAGCCATCTCCTCAATTCTCAATACTGGAACTAGAGTGAATGGAAAGGGTGTAAATCTGGGACACAGATTTTCTGCTACATCGCAAAATCTAGGGAACAGGAAATGAGGTGATGAGGTTCTGCCCATTGTCCCCAAGCTGCTGACACTCACAAATGACCATTACTTTGGGTTAGACAGCTTCAACAGGTGTCCCTGCATTCCCAGCTTCACAAAGGGACATGGGAGAAATCAGCATTGCAAACAGAAATATGAGAGAACAAGTTAAAGTGATTACTGAAATCATTCCTATTAAGAGTTCAGTTCTTTGTGAGCAAGGTCCTATCATGTAAATGAGGACTTACATAAGAGGAGACCATCTGGATGCCTATAACTGTGGTCCAAGTGTTGCTCTGTTTTTTAATAAAATAAGACATTCTACAAGGAATCACATGAACAACATCCATCACAGCTGCCTTCTCTTGGGGAAGATCTGCAAAGGATCAGTGTTGCTGCAGGAATAGAAGGCAAACATATTTGCCCTGTGTATTTTTTCGCTTTCTCTGCCCTTTCTCTAGTATTTGCTGCTTTGTACTCGTAATTTCCATTCTTCCTCTTTCATTCTGTTTTCTCCTCTTTTCTACTACCTTACTTTTCCCATTCCTCACAGCAACCACTCTCATTTCCATCTGTTCCTCCCTGTGTGGGCTCATCCTGAAGGAGACATCTCCTGAACTTTCTGTCGGCTGATCTAAAGCCAATGCATACCAGAAACGTCAGATCAGGCGAGGTTCAAAAAACAAAGAGGCACAAATCAAACCTGAAGGTTCTAGTAAGAGGGGAGAATTAATCAATTCTGCTTTTGCCAGGCCAGGGCTGTTCCTTTCTGCATCTTAGGAACTAGACAGCATTAACAAATGCCAGGACTACTAAACTATGCAAACAAAGGTCTTATCTCTTTTACTGGAGTAGAAAAGAGTACAGCGTTAGCCTCTTTTCCAGGGATATGCAAAAGCTTTGCAAGCTCAGAGGCACAGCATGCCATTTACCAAAATTTCCCTGGGAAATGCAGCCACTGCGGGGTGCAGGGGGCTTTTTGCAGGTCCCCAAAGGTGCCAGCCCTCAGGCTGACCCCCAACTCCAGAGCAACTGTGCTTCCCCTAGGTGGCACATGAATTGTTCCCAAACCCCTCACCAAGCCCGGCACCCACCTCCCACGTTGGGTTTGGCAGGGTTTCCATGTGTTATTGTAGTTTTGCCATTTCAAAAAGGTGGCCCTTCTGCCCTGGCAGGAGCGGGTCAGTGGGGGCAAGATGGCTGGGAGATGTGGCACCATGTTTGCTGTCCCTGAGAAAAGCGAGCAGCGCAAAGAGTAAAGATCGTCATCAAGCACAATACTCTCAGAAAAAAAATGCCCTTGGCTTTGAAACTTGTGTTGGTGCAAGGAGACAGTAGAAACTGTTAATAAAAATCAGCCTTACAGAAGAAAAAAAAAATCAAATATAACAACTGTTCAGACAGTACAGAAAAGCACAATTCTGCCTCAGAGCAGCCTCCTGCAGACACGGAGAGATGTGCCATCTGCCCCAAAAGCTGGAGTAATGTCTCCTGGAGCTGGAGAGTGCCAAACATCTTCAAGGCCAGACTGGATGAGGCCTTGGGCCACCTGATCTAGTGGGAGGTGTCCCTGCCTACCACAGCTGGAACAGGATGACCTTTAAGGTCCCTTCCAACCCAAACTGTTCTATGTTTCCATGATTCTGTGTGTGTGCTGCCCCTGTCTGGTCTGTTTCTGCAGCTGGCATAGTCAATGCTTCGATCTGTCACAGGTGTGACCTTCATCCATTTGCTATCTCATTCCTTGGAGACCTTACCCACAGAAGAATGGCAGGTTCACCATGCATCCCATTTCTCCACTGATGTGAATTGCTGCCTTGTAGTAGTATTGTTAGTCACTTCCTTGCTATGCTCTTACCTCTATGTTCGGAGATTCTGTTTCTCACTCCTGTAGCTTGAATACAAGCTGTTATCAACATTTTTGGGGGGGGAAGGGAAAAACAAATAACCAAAGAGCTATATTATATTTATTATGAAAGACCTTACTCACACAGCACTCATAGTAATGATGCTCTATCTTGCTGTTACCTCTAAGTAACACCACAGATTTAATTAATAACGTCTAAACCTAAGATGGTAACAGGTCATAACTTAATGTGGGCCACACAGATATGCATACAACTAGAATATGAAAAAGCATAGAGTTAGGATGATAAGGAGCAATTCTTCAAGACTTCTGAGGTTCTCCAGCTGCTAAGTGATGATTGTTAAGTAACCATTTTTGATCTTTTAAAAATTTGCTTTCTAAAACACATACAAACTTTTCTAGTCAGAAGCCCCTCTCATTCAACTTAACAGATAGAGAAGCTGCATCCAGCAGATGTGGAGGAAATCACATGCCTGGGATGCACTATAGACACCTGCAAATGCCACCAACCAGTGCTAAGCTGCTTTTGGGAGGCTGGTACTCCACCAGCTGCAGCACTTGGCACGCTCCTTTGCCCAGGGTTTCTACCTCTCTGTTTAGTACAGTCACTGTTTAGAAGTCCAACCAAGAGGGCTGCTGCAAACATGATGAAAGAAGATGCAATGAACAGGCTGCAGACTTAGGCTGTGACATTAATGGTCTGCCTCTGTAAGTGAGGTTGTGCTGACAACTGCAGAAATACTGTCAGTCCTCTGTGAGCAGTCACAGGGGGATCTGCAACTCACATAACAAAATTTTGCTGTAAGAGAATGAGAGCTCTGGAGCTCTGGAGTGTTAGACTTAAAAGGAGGCAGCCGGTGCGTGGCATTTGATCAAGCAGATGTGCTGCATTAATATGTTAAGGATCGTTGCAGGATTACATAGAGTCTGAAAGATGTATTGAACACAGCAGCAACTGGTAACTGAAACAAAAGGGGAAAAAAAGTAACTCAGATTTCTCTTACTGTAAATAATGTTGTTGTTTCTTGGTTTGTTTTCGATTGAAACAAGTACTTCCAATCGCATTCCACTCCTAAATAAAAGCTGGAGGTAAATGCATACAACTTTGTAAGGGACTGTATGTGCTTAGAGGTATCTGAGACTATAGGAAAGGCAACTAATGTGCATGTCTGCTACGACAGGTGGGCACGGTGCCATCCCAGAGGCAAAAGAAAGTGGAACACCTGTGTTTCTTAGGCTATCACCTCTTTTAAGAATGTGTAACTTGAAAACAAACACATGCCCAAATGTGCTTGATAGCAGCCATCACACGCTGCCTGCTCCTGCACCTCTGCCCCACCACAAAAAAAACCCAAACAAACCCCAAAACAACCTGTGATAACACATTGTAGCCCAAATGGCAACTTGCACTGCAACATCAAGCTCTGCCGGGGAAGTTTAGGCTGGACATTAGGAAAAAGTTTTTCACAGAAAGGGTCATTTGGCACTGGAACAGGCTGTCCAGGGTGGTCGTTGAGTCACCTTTCCTGGAGGTATTTAAGGGATGGGTGGACGAGGTGCTGAGGGACATGGTTTAGTGATTGATGGGAATGGTTGGACTCGATGATCCAGTGGGTCTCTTCCAACCTGGTTATTCTATGATTCTATCAGCAGGTGCAGCCAAAGCAGCGAATTAGCTGCATCCTCCCTCCACGCAGGCAGGCAGCTGCTTCTGCTAAACACTGAGACTCTGCAGGAAAGCAATGAGGGAATCGGAAGCTATCCCTGCCCCTGAAATAGGATGTCACTAACCAGTTGTTCAGCATTACAAATCATCCTGAGCTGTTTTTGTTCACAAAAAAACCCCAAACATATGCACCCACACAGAGTGCCAAACCTGACATCTTCCCCCCACTTTGAGCACGTCCATGGCTTACAACCAGGAAAAAACAGTTTTAGTGGGATTAATTTTACAAAGGGGAGAACTGCTATAGAGTAACAATTATATCTAATCAAGATAAATGGAAATATAAAGACGTATATAGTAATATAGCAGCATGAGAAACAAGGTTACTCAGGTAACTCTGTTTTTAAGAGAGTATCATAAGGTGGCAATCAGTGAGGAGTCTAGTCTGACCTCACAGATAAGATCTCTGGAGTCACACTGTCTTTTCCACTGTTGGAAGACTAGTTGATAAACAATGACTGAAACTGCATTTCTGAACAGGGTTTTTCTTTGATAAGTCTTATCAAAGCTTTTGTAGGAAACACTGTACACAAAATAAGTTTAAAATGCAGTATGATATGCTTTACCACTAAAGCAGTCCTAGTTAGCCAGAGAAGTCCCAGATGACTGGAGACACCCATCTGCAAGAAGGACCAGAAGGAGGATCTGGGGAAGCACAAGCCTATCACCCATGCCTTGGTGCCTGGAAAATTATGCAATAGTTAATCCTGAGTATGCAGATGAATCAAGTATGCAGATCAGGCATGTGCAGGACAACCAGGGGATCAGACCCAGTTAGCCAGCATTCCTAAAAGACAGGTCCTGCCTGACCAGCCTGATCTCCTTCTATGACCAGGTCACCCACCTAGTGCATGACGGAGAGGCTGTGTCTACTTGGACTTTAGTAAAGCCTTTGACACTTCCCACAGCATTCATCTAGAGAAACTGTCTGCTCATGGCTTAGACAGGTGTACTCTTTGCTAGATAAAAAACTGGCTAGATGGCCAAGTCCAGACAGTTGTAGTGAACAATGTTAAATCCAATTGGCAGCTTATCACAAGCAGTGTTCCCCAGGGCTCAGTGTTGGGGAAGGTTTGGTTTAATACCTTCATCAATGATCTGGATAAGGGGATCTAGTGCTCCCTCAGTCCGTCCAGACAACACCAAATTGGACAGGAGCGTTGATCTGCTTGAGGGAAGAAAAGCTCTGCAGAGGGGTCTGAACAGGCTGGATAAATCATATGAGGTTTAACAAGGCCAAGTGCTGGCTCATGCTCTTTAGTCACAACAACCCCATGCAATGCTACAGGTTTGAGGGAAAGTGCCTGAAAAGTTGCCTGACAGAGAAGGACCTGGGGGTGTTGGTTGACAGCCAGCTGAACGTGATCCAGCAGTGTGCCCAGGTGGCCAAGAAGGTCAATGGCATCCTAGCTTGTATTAGCAATGGTGTAGCCAGTAAGACAAGGGAAGAGATCATCCTAATGCACTCAGCAATGACGAGGCTGTGTCTTGAATCCTGTGTTCAGGATTTTTTCTGGGTCCCTCACTACAAGATGTTTAGGTGCTGGAGTGTGTGCAAAGCAGGGCAATGAAGCTGGGGGAAAGTCTAGAGCACAAGTGTTACAGGGAGCAGCTGAGGGACCTGGAATTTTTTAGTCTGAAGAAGAGGAAGCTTTATCGCTCTTGACACCTCCCTGAAAGGAGGTTGCAGGGAGGTAGAGGCTGGTCTCTTCTCTCAAGCAACAAGTGATAGGACAAGAGGAAATGGACTCAAGCTGTGCCGGGGCAGTTCAGATTGGATGTTACGAAAAGCTCCTTTAATGAAAGAGTGGTGAAGTACTAGAACAGGCTATTCAGGGGAGTGGTCAAGTCTCCATCCCTGGAGATGTTAAAAAAAATGCATATAAGTGGCACTTCAGGACATGGTTTAGTAGGTACAGTGGTGTCAGGCTAACAGTAGGATTTTATGATCTTAGAGGCCTTTTCCAACTTTAATGATTCTATGATTCAATAAAATAAACATTTTTTAAAATGCCAAAATGAAGTTTTAATAACAGAAACATAAACAACTTATCCAGTATATCAAGAAAAGTAAAAACTACAGATAGAAGTGATCTCTGTAGGTGTAAAGTTTCATTCTAAACCATGCTATAATGTGCTCTTTTTATTGGTTAAAACCACCTAAACTATAGATTGTATTGTAAAATATTCTGTTCTGTTTGATGAGATTATATATGCATTATTTAAATTACAAGAACAGCAGGACTGCCAAATTATAAATTTCAAGTTATTTTAATCAATTTTTTTGTCAAGACACTTCAGTTTTGTTGGGCTTGTATTAAAATATTTGATACAAAATCACACTTACTGTTCTATCTACTCACATTTTGCTGTGAGTAGCAATTACAGGCAAAATATTTCATTAGTCTATTTGCAGAAAGCATCTATGTTTTCATGTTAAAAATAAACCCACTATATCTTAAGTTCAAATGCTTTGAAAAACCAACAGAGTATCAGGTCAGGCCATTCCTGACTACATGGTGTCTCCTTGTTTATTAGCTATTGTGACAACTAAGAACAACAGAATTGTTTTTATGACTGAATTTAGAGATTCCTGCATAGAAAACTTTGTCACTCATGCTTAAAATATCAGTGCATGTGTTACATCAGATGTGAGTGCCCGGTTAGTTTTGTTTTACTGTGGGAGACATTAACTTTCAATACCAACTGTGTCTGCAGACCTAATCATAACACAAGCACACCTAAAATTATTTAAAAAAAGAGATGTCTTACCAGTAAAATAGGGTATTTGCTATGTCCAAAACAGTAGAAAGTATATGCTTCATAAGGCATGAGCCAGAAACACAAGTAGACCTGAAGTGGAGCCGAGAGAGAGACTAAATTGCATATTAGAAATGTTGGGAAGACTTAACAGCATAAATATTTCAGCAGTAAGTATGAGCTCTACAAAGCACGTGTTGCACAGACAGATACCAGAGATAACATGCACTCAATATTTTATGAATCTTATTTTACTTGGGTAAATAGTTTGCAGACAATGTAACTGGGTAATGGGTCAAGGTTACTGCATATAAAAAAGATAGTAGAGGAATCTAAATGCTAAACATCATTCCACTACCAGTCATACTGAAATACTGCCTGTCTTCGATCAGATTTGCTACCTGCCCACCCCCCACAGATTTGTCCTTGATTCAGGGTCAGACTCAAAATTTATCTCTCAGCCCTTCCCTCTGCTTCTAGAGCAGAGTGCTTCTGGTTTTGGCAGAACACCCTACAGCTATAATACACACTTTTTAACAAATTCATTAATAAAGAAAGAGACAAGTAGTTCCTATTCTAAAGTGAAATGCAAACTGGATAGAAATTAAAACTTCACCCTATTATTTTGTCTCTCCTGTATCATCCATTCTGCAGTGCAAAACCTATGCTTATTCCTGCCTAAGAGTGCAGTTTGACCAAAGCCCCAGGCATCAGCTGCATTCTCATGTTTCTATCTTCTAGCCACTGCAAAACATCTTCAAATGACAAATAGTGAAAGACAGAGCCAGCAGGCAAGCATTTCTTATATTTAAAATACATCAGGTAAAATTGAAATGTAAGTTACTTTCTAATGACTTTTCAGAGTGCATATCTCTCTTATTTTTGGAAGGCTATATACAACCTGGAGAATGAGGGGAATTATGACATGCCTAGAGACAAGGAACTAGATGGTCAACATTTGGAAAGAAACTGTCTGAGGAATTTTAAATATTATTATAGTTTTCAGCTAAATGAGTTAAACACTTACTTCCAGCATTTAATAATGTTCTGAAGAAAGAATGCTGTGGTTAGAGACAAATCATTGCTCCACTATTCTGATGAATTTTTAAGTATTTTGCTTTGACCTGTCTGGAGAGTGACAATATCCTCTTTCATGCATTTTTGATAGTCCCCGTTTCCATTCATATATGATTAGGCAAAAGAAACATATTAGCTGTGTGCAAGAGATTTGAAAATAGAACCCCAGGAACTGTTGTAACTAATAGACAAGCTAAAGAAGACTAAAACTTTGTGGATTTATAGTGTGATAATTTAAAGCATCTTATATGGTGAGTTATGGCTTGTGCTTCACATTAGCTGGACTAACAGTATATGGAATCCTCGTATTTTCAGAAGTTGGTCAGACAGCTTGAAAAGATCAAGATAGATATTCCTAACAACTAATTTTCAAGATGATCTACAAAGGAGGGTGGGCTAGAAGGAAAGAAAACTCCTAATGTTCTTCTTTTTCTTAAAAGCATATGGGCTTTATGAAAGAAAGGCAAAACTAATTAAATACCAATTCTTTGCAGGTCACCTTTTAAAAAATGTCTTGAACTCCCTGTGTTCCTTATTTAAATGTAGGACAGACACAGCTGCCAAGTGAAAAATACAGAAACACTCACTGAACTCCTAGCTATCAAAGCTCATTTTGCAATCAGCTGACAAGAGGCCTGAATTAATTTTTTTTTAAAGTAATTAGTCATTAATGTCCATGGGTTTAGGTAAATTAAAATTTCATATTCCAAGATTTCTGTACACTGAAATAATGCACTAAACTGCACTGCTGCCAAGCCCCCAAATCCACATAATTCACATCCTTGAGAATCCGAGTTTATTGTAACTAGCAATTTTTTCTTCTTTGTTCCCTGGACAGATGTATCACAAGGCCCATGAACAGGGTGCACAATAGCTTTAATCATTTGATTTTATATGCCGAAAACACATCTTAAGTTCACTAACCTTTCTCCTCCTGTTTAACAGGCCTATGAGAACAATCCTTACATGTGTAAACGAGCTTAAGAGACAGTGATTTGCTCTCAGGACTGAACAGTTGTGTGATGGAGACATGAGAATTACCAGATTCCAAGACTTTTGCTACACCAATGCTACAAAAGCAAGCCGGAGCTGTGTCAGACTTTGTGAACTGCAAAGTATTGTCCTAGATACTTCATTCATGTCTTTCTCTGTAGTCAGCTAAAACCTTTAGATAAGAAGGCATCTAAAATAAGACTTCAAAAAATCTAAAAATCAAACCCCCACATCTAGACAACACATCTTCTGATGTTTATCAGAATTTCTATAATACAAACCACAAAATCAAACCATTAGGCTATTTGCAGATCAAGAAACTCTTTCCCATAGTACAAAACTAAATCCCAAATAACAAATTCAGTGAGGAGAAGTGCTATGTTGGACCTTGTTCTCACCAACAGGGAGGGGTATGTGTGGAATGCAAAGCTTGAGGGAAGCCTTGGCTGCAAGTGACCATTAAATTAGAGAGTTCAAGATCCTTAAGGCAGTGAGGGTGGCATGCAGCAAGCTCGCTATCCCCATCTTCAGTAGAGCAGATTTTGACCTCTTCGGGGACCTGCATGGTAGGGTACCATGGAGTAAAGCCCTAGAGGGGAGTGAGACACAAGAAAGCTCATTAGTATTCAAGAATCATCTCCTCCAAGCTGAGGAGTGATGCATCCCAACAGGAAGTCAGGCAAGAATGCTAGGATGCCTGCATGGATGAACGAGGAGATCGTGGACAAATTTAAACTCAAAAAGGAAGCCTAGAGATGTTGGAAGCAAGGGCAGGTAGCCTGGGAAGAATACAGAGAAATTATCTGAGCAACCAGGGATCAGGATAGGAAAGTTAAAGCACTGATGGAATTAAATCTGGTCAAGGATGTTAAGGACAAGAAAAGCTTCTATAGATGTGTCTATGATAAAAAGAAGGCTAGGGAAAATGTGCATATAGAGAAGGCTGAAGTACTTAGCAACTTTTTTGTATCAGTCTTCGCCAGCAAAGGTTAAGCCAGACTGTCCCAAGTCACAGAAGACAGAGGCAGTGGTTGGAAGATCAAAGAACATCCCACTAAAAGAAAGGATTAGGTTTGAGACCATTAAGGAATCTGAAAGTGCACAAGTCCATGGGACCTGACAAGATTCATCCATGAGTGCTGAGGGACCTGGTAGATGAAGTTGCTAAGCCACAATGCATCAAATTTGAAAAGTCTCCGCTAGCTGGAAAAGGGGAAACATAACTTCCATTTTTGAAAAAGGAAGAAATGAAGACTGGAGGAGCTATAAGCCAGTCAGTCTCACCTCTGCGCCCAGTAAGATCGTGAAGCAGATCCTCCTGGAAACTATGACAAGGCACAGGGCAAATGAGGTGATTGGTGACAGCCAACACAGCTTCCCCAAGGGCTAATAATGACTGATTAATTTGGTGGCTTCTACAACGGGGCTGCAGCATTGATGGATGAAAGAACAGTAACTGACATCATCTACCTGGGGCTGTGCAAATTATTTGACACTTTCCCATATGACATTCTTATCTCTAAATTGGAGAGGCAGGAACTTGATGGATGGACTGAATTACATTTCATTGTAGCACTGAATTGTTTGCACTGATTTTAAAACAATGTTTTGGAAAACCTTTGACATCTCTGGAGTCAAATCAGTGAAAACTAAGAAAATCTGTTGCGAGTAACATTTTCCCTTGTGGTAAGCTGCTTTTGAGTAATATTGAGCTGATTACACATAATGAATACTAACAATTACCCTCCTGAATCTCTTGACATTTCTCTTTTTTCCTTTTGACTGTAGAAATTGGTATCATTGCCATGTTTGTAAGGTCTGCCTGCTCACAAAACGATTTGTACTTATTTTGCATTTTGTCAATGTCTATATGTGTATTTTATACACTTGCAGCATGTGTCTGTAGTATGGTCATGAAAGGTATGATGCCTCCCTAAATTATTGTTTTAAGGTCATGACTGCACAACTTATCCTTGTATGATTAACATTGAAACCAGAAGAAATAATTTCTAACTGTGTAACATCTTCTATAAAGTTGCCATCAACTGTCCTTCACCCAGCAGCTGCATATTGAGAGCAAAATGAAAATACTGGCTGAGATTCCAGCTCCAAAGCAAGGAGTTTTCAGTTAAAAAATCTTATTTGCTCTTATGAGTGTGTTTTGAATTCTTGGATAGGACAATAAGCATTTACAAATTTGCAAAGGCAGCCTTTCAGAGGACAGTTTTCTTTTCCCTAATAGCACAGTGTGGGTTTTTCTGAACTGTGGGAAAAATCAGAAAGGACTCCTTACTTTGTCATTTGTGCATGTTTGACAGTTTTACTTCTCAAAGTTTGTAAGAAACACCAGCCTCTTTTGAAAACAGTGAGAAAGAATATTTTGAGGTTTGGTTACCCTATTTACCACATAACCTTGGAGTGATAAGTGAGTTAACTGAATTATTCGAAAGCTTGTCTTTCTTTAGACATTATTTTCATGTTTCATGTTTGTTAAAACATGTCCTGCTTAAAACTTTCATATAATTCCAGTATGCATGGACTGGTTTTTGTTACCATATACATCATTGGTACAAAAGCCCCTTCATAACCCTTTTTCTGTCACTAATGGATGTCTGTGTTGTAGATGAGGATAAGAATCAGTATAATATCTCTACTGAACTGATTCTGTAATATTGGTTTTTGATCTAGCTACTGTGAAAATTAGCTTGCAGTCTTTTAAGACTTAAATATAATTTTGACCATTTGGGTGTTCCTGATGTATAGTGGCCTACATACTGATATATAGATTTAACACTTCATCTTCTTTCCCTTTTTTTCTTACTACAGTGAAGTGTATTTATTTTCTTATTTTTATGACACCCAGTGCTTGAATAGCAAATTTATTAACAGTGGGGGTGAGAGGAACAAACAAAAACCCAGCCCCAAAACTCAAAACAGAACACCAGGAAAACACCAGATTGTGTATAAATGCTCGATTATTTAACCAGAAGCCACTATTTGTATCAAGAAGCTCTTTATCATGAGTGGCAGTCCACTCATTCTTACTTATCTGAGCATAGAATAGTAGCCAGTGTGAGTGAAGAATCAGAAATTGTCACTGGACTTATTTGATTATAGGAAAAAGCACTTCAAATAAAGCCACAAACCTAACCTTTGCACAGACAATCTCCATTGGCCAGGTCAGTTAGTATTCTTCTGTTTGCTGCTGGTTTACTGCTGGTGGAAACTGTACCATTTGAGCTTTCTTGGTTGCATAGCTGTGTTTTCTTTAGTGTTAGGCCAAGAGAGTTATTTCATTTTTTTGATAATACTAGCCAATTGCTCTACATGAAGATACAGGTAAACATGTGGGCAGCAGGCTCTTGCAAAGGACGAAAAAGTGAGTGGAATTATGGATTCAAATAGAATAAGCTTAGAGATCCTGTGTATCTGACAAAGGTCATGTCCATGCACTAAGGTAAGGACATAGGTCACTTCAATAATGTTTCATGGTGAAAGAAGCAAGGGCACTTATAAACCTCAAGCAGCAACATTGTGAAGTGTACTCAGGTGAAAAAGTGAGCTCTTGCTTCCTCTGAGTCTGTGCACAATACCCAAGGCTCCTTTAACTCCCTTTCCAACTCAAGTGCTCTGTTTATTGGCAGTTACAGTGAGGTTCACAAAGCAGCCATGAAGACCAAGAGGAAGACTCCTCATCAACACGTTCCAGCAAGGCAATGATTCGGTGGGATGTTTCCTCTGTCAGCCCAGGAGGCTTTCACACCCTAGCAGCAGGTGATAGCCTGAGGCAGGGGCAGGGAGGTACGCAATAACAAAAATGCAAGCAAATAAACTCTCTAGGACTCATTTTGGAGTTTTAGAAAGCAAGCATCCTTTATCAGGGCTGGGCAACACGAAGCAGTGATCTCCATCGATCCCATGAGACAAGAGCTGTAGACAAGGGTGTACTTCCACTTGCATGCAGATGTATAAATTTCCCCAGAAATGCTATGCACATACTGTTCCTTTCCAAGGACCAATTTCAGTGTCATCATGAGCTTCCCAACAGTCAGATCTCTTGCTGACTTGGAGCTGGCTGCAGCTCTGCCTGCCCTTGCCTCTGAGACGGGGAAAGGCTGCGCACAGAGGTGGTTCCAGCAGACACACCTGATCAGCACAGACCACACTGAGCACCAGGCGGTATCGTACCCGAGGGATGAGCAGCGTCCAGAAAAACTCTGTCTGAAGGAAAACCTGACACCGGAGGGATGCTGTGTCTAACCCTCAAAGAACGAGATTACTTAGACCGAACTTTACTTTACCTCAAGTTAAAAATATTCCACTTTTTGTAATAATAAGCACTTCTCTTACCAGGGAGACCGCTCGGCGGGGGACGGTGCGGAACGTCCAGGGGGGGAGCTGTCCGTGGTGCTGCCACCGCCCCGCGCCCCCGGACCCGCCCGCTGGGGAGGGGAGGGGAGGGGTGGGGAAGGGAAGGGAAGGGAACGGGAAGGGAACGGGAAGGGAAGGGGAAGGGAAGGGGAAGGGAGGGGAAGGGAAGGGAAGGGANGGAAGGGAAGGGAGAGAAAATAATAATAACAATGAAAAAAGGACGGAGGGCAGGACGGGGCGACCCGTCGGTCTCGGCCGGCAGGGCGAGGCGGGGACGGGGCGGGACGGGGCGGAGCGGCCCTGGCCGTGCGGAGAAAAGCGGCGCCGGGAGCTGCCAGAGCAGAGACGGTTCCGCCGCGGCGGCTCCGGTCCGGGGTCGGGTCCGTGGGGCGGCGGGTCCGGCCTCCGCCATGGGCCGGGCGCCCCCTGGCACCGATGCCGCGGACGAACTGGCCAACGCCGCCGCCCGCGGGGACCTGCGGCGCCTCGAGGAGCTACTGGAGGGCGCCGCCGACCCCAACGCTGTCAACTCCTTCGGCAGGACCCCCATCCAGGTAGGGGGCTAGCGGGGCGGACGGGCCACCGGCCGCCGTCGCCCCCCGACGGCAGCTGCCGGGGCGGCCGCGCCTCGCCTCTCGGGAGAGGAGAGAGAGGTCTGAGTCCTAGCAGCCCTTGACTTTGTTTGAACCAGCTGAGGTAGGATGACTCAAACCCGAGAGCTTTAATGCTCATCTTGCAAAAAGCTCGCAATACAAAATAACCAGTCGCCTTTTCAGAAAGGGTTACCCTTTGGTCATACCTCGTCTTCTGCCTTACACGTTTTTTGGTATTTTTCTTCTCCCTCACCAAGGAAAAAAGAGCGTTTTCACTGATGATCATGATATATTCACGGACCCTTAGGAGCACAAATACCCAGATTTGGGTATGATGCGGCAGATTTGCCCGGCAGACCCTGCAGGCACGCAGCCCGCACTCCCCGTGGAGCCTGCCTGTACTACATTTTACGGTCGCGTGAACGTGTAGATAGAGGTAGTGCCCGAGAAGCGATAAGTACTAGATTCATAAAACCGAGTCAGTTTCCGAGCTAGTCCTGGCTAGCTTCTTGAATTTTCAAAATAAAACGAAACTTGTATAATCTGAGAAGCTGTGCTTAAGTTTTACAGCCAGTGTTTGCGAAACTGTCTCCTACAAAATGTCGGTGCAGCACTTCACCCGAAACACGCATGTTATGCCGTCCTCTGGCGTGTTGTTTCTGCAGCTTTGCGCAGTCGGGATTTAGCCCCAGCGCGCAACGCGCGGGGGGAAAAGCGGCTGAGGAAACGGTGACCTCGAGGGGGAGGTCTCCGGGGATTTTGTTGCTGCGTCGGGCAGGGGAGTCAGGGTAAAAAAAAATGCGTTTTCACTCTCTTCTGCGGGAAGCGCGGGCACCGCGCCGCAGGGAGGGCGGGTTCCATGCGCAGCAGTGTCCCCTTGCCAAAATTCTTCCTGGAATTCTCCCCCTGGTGGGAGCGGGACGGCGGCAGACACGGGGACTCCCCATCCGCGCGGTTCCGCGGTGGCCGTCGCAGAGAGGTCTGGGACTCGCTCTCCGTTCTTGCAGGGGGTTCGCCGGGAGAAGGGCGGACCCCGAGCCCGAGTCTCTCCCCCACGTCCGGGTGCGGGCTCGCAATCCCCGACCCCGACGGGGCGCCCGCGGAAACGGAGAGTTTCCCACGCTCAGCCACGAGGCCTCGCCTGTGTCTTTGCCTCTCCTTTCCGCGGGCGATCCTCACTCCCGCGACAACCCGGGGGCGGCGCTGACGCTGTCTCTCCCCGCAGGTGATGATGCTGGGCAGCCCGCGGGTGGCCGAGCTGCTGCTGCAGCGCGGAGCCGACCCGAACCGCCCCGACCCGCTCACCGGCTGCCTCCCGGCCCACGACGCGGCCCGCGCCGGGTTCCTGGAGACGCTCTCGGCCCTGCACCGCGCCGGGGCCCGCCTCGACCTGCCCGACGCCCGCGGCCGCCTCCCCCTCGACGTGGCGGCGGGCGGCCCCCGCGGAGCCGTCGCCCGGTACCTGCGGTACCCGCCGCCCCCGACACCCGACACCG
>WAAB01017883.1:0-16598 GCA_013389865.1 Piaya cayana
GTGTAAATCATTGGCTCAATAATTATATTCTTAAGTATAGATGTTTACTCACAAGAGTACTTTTCTAGAATACCCACTAGAATAACTTTTCCTCTTACCATTTTTCTCACAAGGTGGCAGTGAAAAGTGAAGTTGATCTTTGATTACTCTGCTCTATTGCAAAGAGACAGCCTGCAACACCAGTCCAATTTGAATAGCTAGTAGCAAGTGTCTGAAAAGCTTAATTTTCTTCTCCTTCTTAGAGATTTTAAAAGTAACCACCAAGGCCCCTATAAAGAAAAATGCCCTTATTGTATGCTCTCTACAGAGCCTCTCCTTGAACACTCTCAGTGAGACTAGACAGTACAGACTCTTCAGCCCATGTCCAAAGACTACAAAATTAATTGAAAAACAGGTGTACCAACAACATTACTTTCCAGTAAGACTGGTGGGAAGAGGAGTTTTCTCAAAAGACAGAAGTGCTACAGTGAAATATTACTGGCCCAAGAACAACTGTACTATATCTTTATATTTAACTGAAGACACTGTCTATTCTGGACACTCATTGTGACCCTTCATGACTAGGACAACCACAGAGCAGAAGGAGTAGGATGCTGTCATGATGGAATTCAGGTCAGGATCAAGCTGCCAACCAGCCAGCCCATGGCACTGATGTGCATCAAGTTGTGTTACTTATAAATTGTGACCTGCCAGTCAGAGGAAGAACCATGGTCACATGTAACATGCACTACGAAAGCATAAACTATGCCTTTAGATTTTATCAGCACATTTCTTTTTATGAATGCAACCACATTATGTATTTTCTATTTATTGAAAGCCAGTGTTAGTATAGGATCTTGGGACAAATGGAAGAAGTTGGTCCATAATTAGCAGCATTCTGCCAGCAGCACAAACACAAGAAACTCAATAGTGCATTTTCAACAACACTAATCTCAGTCAGAAAGAGAAAAGAAAGCATTTGTTGAGAAGAAACCCACTTTGCTCTGAGCTACCTGAATTAAAGCAGGGAGACAGAGAGCTATTCAATTACCTCTTACAGTACCCATCAATCCCAAAGCACGTTTCATTCTCTCCTTTCATCAGCCACACAGTACTCTCACACTTGCTGCAGTACAATACACACGTATCTCATCCCCCTTAATTGGAAGAGAACATGCATATCACAGTCAAACAAAAGAGGTCACCAACAGAGAAATGTCAGAGACTAAAGGCATTTCTAACATCTTTTTAGAGATACTCTTCCCTATGAAAATTGATCTTCAGCTCTCTCTAGACTTGGTGCTGCAAAATTCTGGAAATACTGTCAGTCTGTTTGAGATTTTTTTTTTGAGGGAAATAGCTTCTTTTTTCTTCTCTTCACTGATTAAGCATAAAATGGAATAGCTGAGTAGCTCTCACTTTTTCAAAACTATCTGCTCTGCTCTTACAGTAGTGTCTTTCTACAGTACCAATAAAATTATGTTAATTATAGTTCACTTCAAAGTACTTGACACTTATTACAAAACTTCTGTCATGAATATAGTTCTTTTCCATTAAAATTAGGAATCCCGCAGTAAAAACATCCTTTTGCTACACTGAGAGTCATGTCAAAACTCATCAAAAAATAACGTTCTTCTTGTCAGCCTGTCCAATCTACCAAAAAAATGAAATATATACATCCCTTTCTGCTGTCAACATTTACCTCCCACTTAATGGAGTTTTGCAAGCCTACCTGGCACCTTACCTATTGGCTTTTCTCATTTGTATGTTTGCAGTACTGGCATTACTTCATTAAAGAAATACAAGCAGCTGTTACAAGGTCAGGCCCTTTTAAAGAATTATATGTTTCCATTAATGGAAGTGGTTTCCAGAATGGGAGTTATCACCAATTTCTTGCCTGCATGTAGATTAATGCATAGCAAGGTTATCTACTACACTGAGAAGTACACTTTTTTCTATAGGTGAATGAAGAATGTTTGAACTGAAGGAGAAAGAGCCAATGCCAGTAAAAAATAACAACTGCTAAATCAATGACATCCCTATTTTAACAAGACCTTTTTTAATTAAAGATCATTAAAAAATTACACGCTTGGAACTCTGAATGTCTACAATGATGCTAAAATCACACCAAACCTAAGTCTATTTTTATAACAGCCAATACTGAAAGGATACATGAAGGCTCAATTTCTGACTAAGGTGTTTCCATTCTAATTGAAAGGAGGGTTATTGGATTTTGAGACAAAAAATAAAAAAGCAGGTGGCTCAAAATAACAGTAGGAAAAATTAAAGTGAAGTTAATTCATGTGAAGGGAACATCCTAAGAGGTTTCTGGTCATGAAATGGACATCCAAACCCCTAAGGGTAGGTAATTTAAAAGTAAAACCACTTAGTGTCTAGTAGGAGTTCGGAGAGGTTATCAGGACAGCACAGTCAGCCATAAGCTCTGAAAAATTAGCCAGTGGCTCACTGCATTCACAGAGAAACACAAACATCTGTTAACATTCCTCCACTATACACATACCTATTAACTCATACAGCTAGCTGGGATGATTCAAGGAGGATAAAGGAGTAATTCCTTTTACAAGAGACACAAGTAAGTCAATACCTCTGCCAGTGAAGAATTTAATACCTGAAAGAAAAACACCAGTCAAATTTACATGTTTATGTTATCTATTGTAGACAGATATGAACTGAATTTTTCTACACTCAAATCCACCAGAAGCTTTGTGACTGTATTAACTCAAGCTGAACTACCTCGCCTCTTAGGCAAGAAGAGGGGCTATTTGAATCATGTTGGGAAAGATAAGTCAAAAAGGAATGACAGACACCTGTAAAATCAGAAGGGGTATAAAAAAGAACAGAAAATGGGTATTCAAAATTCCTCATGAGGGAAAAAGACAGACTTGTGAAGTTACAGTCTGAAAACAAAAAGATTACTGTAAGGTACAAAGTGAAATTATGTTGTGGAACTACTGATACAATTGATATTGATAAAATTAAGTCTTTTACAGATTTTTCTCTTATGATTAAGAAGCCACAAGGTGAAGGTCTTCTAAAAAGGGTTGCACATACACACGCACACACACATGCCCTGAGCAGGAACGGACAGGCTTCCAACAGGTGAGTGGCAGGTCTGACTCGACATGCGCAGGGACAGGAGTGAGGGCAGCAGCTTCAAACCCAGAGAACTACCATTTCAGAAAAGCCATGGAGGTGAAGGGCTCCAGAGCAGTGGAATTGCACCAGGGAACTCTTCTTAAAGGGGCAAAACCACAGTTCCCCTGTTCCAGGCACGTTCTGTGATCACGTGCACAGGTCAAGGGCACTCATCCTTACTGACCCTCAAGGTAGAATGGTGGGCAGTCGTCAAAAAGCAAAGGCTGCAGCATCACCAAGGGGGGTCTGTGCCATCTACCTCAGCAATGCCTGATCATAGAACAGAATCATAGAATTACTTGACTGTAAACGATCTTCGAGATCATCAACTCCAACTGTACCTGTCCACTACTAAATCACATCCTTAATCTACCCATCTTTTAAATCCCTCCAGAGATGGTGACTCTGCCAGTGCTTGATAACCCTTTCAGTGAAGAAATTCTTCTTAATGTCTAAACTGAACCTCCTCTGGCACAGCCAATTCCTCCACACAGATGGAGCTGCTGAAGGGAGAGGTTGCAGTGCAGAACTCTGCAGGAAGTGCCTTGACCTTTCTCTTGGGCCACACGACAGAGCCACCTGCAAAAGTTGTGCCAAGCAGAGGAGTTCCTGCAGCAAGTGGCTAAGCTGCAGGAGGCAGTGAGACAGCTGTGTAAAATCAGGTAGGCTGAGAAGGACTGGATAGCTGGTTCCAAATGCAGCCTGCAGTGGACCCATAGCCCATGGTCAACCAGCAAAAAACTCCCCCACCAGCACACATTGAAGGGAGATGGGACAATGATGTAGAAGAATGGAAGCCTGCAAGGACAAGGACCAGCAGGAGGAAGAAAGTTTCCCCAAAGCCTGAGGTGCCCTTTCAGAACAGCTTCACCACTCTGAAGACTTAAGAGGAAACACCTGACACATCAAGAGAGGTGCTGGAGCAGAGTACAGCAGCCTGATCTGCTCTCTGTGCAACAACCAGCACAAGGAAGAAAAGGCAACGGGTAATAGTAGTGGGTGACTCTCTACTGAGAAGACCTCTTGGGGTCCTGTCGCACCTGAACTATCCTATGATCCTATAAATGCAAGACCTTTCAGTTCCATACTTGTCTGACAAATTTGCTTAAACTTATTAAAAAATTTAAATGCTATTGCTAATAAAGTTAGAAAAGGACACAGAAACAGCACGATTGCATAAGCCGTGTATCCTTAGGAAACTCTTTTAACAAAATGTAATAATATAAGTAGAAAAAAAAATAAAGATCTAGAGGACTTTGTACTCCTAAGTGACTAAACCCTGAAGAGAATTAACAAGAAAACTAAATGCAAAATGAAAGTGAGCACAGACTGAGTAAAGCTGAACTTAGATTTGCTGTCTTCCTCCCTATACAGGCAACTGATTTATACTGCCTGGTTACTATTTGGGCTCTACCTATAGGGCTCTCAGCAACTTGAAGAGGTATGCCCAAGCGGTTATTTCCTCTCCATATTGGAACATCAATAGAAATACAGTCACCAAATGTATCTAACCACTGATCTACAGCTATATCAGTATAGATCAGATAAGCCAGAAAGAGAATATTACTAGTGTGAAATAACTAGAAACGTTCTCAAGAGGAAATATAATTCCTTGCTAAATTTATGAACATCATCTGTTCAGACACACAGCTTTCCAGGGAGAATTTTAAGCCTGATTGCCAAGCAGTTCCTCAAAACACTATTCCATGTAATTCTAGTTTGATTGCCAAGTAATTCTTTGATACACTATTCCATGTAATTCTAGTTTGATTGCCAAGTAATTCTTCGATACACTATTCCATGTAATTCTAGATGTACACCGATTGTAATCATGAAGAAATTTACTGCAGCAAATTGGTGGAGTCTCTCCTCAGTAAAAACAACAAACAGCAATCATTCAAGGTCAGCATCACCATGCACAATATAAAGAAAAATATCTGGGATATGTAATGTATATTTGAGTGTAATGGCCTGCTAGTTGATAAAACTAGAGTCACAGAAATGTTAGCTACAAAATATAAATATTTTTATTGTTTTGGAGAGAACATTGTTATTAAAAGTACTCAATAATTACAACATCGATTAAATAGATTTCTTTTATTAAATAGTTAAAAAGAAAGGGAGCTACCAGGTAAGACTTTAAAGACCAAGGTTCCTTAAAAAAAGTCTTTGAAGTTGATCATATCTTCCTTTGGGGAAGCATCCTGCATAGGTTGTGATGAAAGTTTGGTGTGTGCAGCTGTGATATTGCTGGAATGACAGTGTGCAATTCACTAAGTAGCTGAACTCAGAACAGCTCTTTCTTACCTCTTACATTCAAAATAGCTTAGATAGTATTACAAATATGTCATCAGTCAGATAAAAGACAAACTTGAAAGTTGCCAATGTATTTTTTATTTAATTCTGTTTTTCTTTCATCTGAGGATGAGACTACTCATAAAAAGAGGAAGTAGAAAGCATGAAGATTTACTCAGACCAGAACAAAAAGAAAGCAAAAGCAACACACACACAAAAAAATCATACTATATCTATTTCTGAAGATATCTCTAGGTGTCCTTGAATTTAACATCCTAGAAAACCGTGTTGCTATGAAGTATAAGAAAAAGAATGTATTTCTTTGTCAATACAGATTTTTGTAGTTTCAGCAGTTTCAAGTCCATTCAACAAGGTACTTTAAGACATGCTGAAGTGCTACCCTGGATGAGACCGAAGAGAAAAGATCAGTGCTGTGTTACATGTTGTATGGTGTGGAACAGATAAGCAGTGGTGAAAGATGAATCAATCAATGCAGTCACCAGTAAGTCCCCCAGTGAGATATTCATTATCTATCCCTGTCTATCTGAAAGCTTGATGGTTTTCTTGAGAAGGTGGCCCCATCAAGCTGGAGCAACTACCAAAAAGAATGGTTTTGTGCCTCTTTAGTTTCTGGAGGGAAGGAAGTACTTCCTTTTTCTCTCTTCAGTTCTTAATCTTATTAGTGACAAAAATGTCTGCTATTCTGTCCTCAGAGAAGGAAAGAAATATGAACAGCAGGCATTTATTTTTTTCCTGCTGCCCTTACTTAGCCTTTGTAGGGGTTTTCTGTACTGTGAAATGGAACAGTTAGAGAATAAGACTGACATCTGGGAATACACAGTATTGAAAATTATGAACAGATGCCACTTACTGAACTTATAACAAGTATAAAATTTTGCTTGGAGTTCAGGTTTCTCACTCACCTCTCAGATTTCCGGTTAGCAGTATCACTAATGAGCTAAAAGCCTCAGCTCAGACAGTTATCAAAGTATCTGAAAGGAGTCTACAAACCCTCAAAATCTTAGGCTGAGAAAGTTGACTGCACCCAAAAGAATGAAAGGGAAAGTGAAGTTCACTGGCGAAGAGATGATGAAATCCCAAGTAAATGTGAGGAATTACTGAGATGGAAGAGATTGAGAGTGTCTCAGAATATGACCTTTGCTTCCTAATGTGCTTGTGTCAGTAAATAGAAAAGATTGGCTTTGACTGCCATACAGACAGGATAATGCTTTCTGTGTGTACACATACTCATATATAAAAGAATGTTATATACAAAATAAATATACTTTTAAATTATTACTCATAAAAAAGCACAAAACAAGGAAGCCAGAGATTCAGTGCTGATAAGTACAATTATGTATACCATAACTACCTCTCTACAGTGACGTTATCTCTTAAGCATTCATTGCTGCATCACAAAAGAGTTCATTTATAGCAAAGGTTGCATCCAAATTTTCATTAATATTATGAAGTCAATATAAACATTAAGTTTGTTTCTTGCAAGAGTCAAGTTTGAAGATGTTTGGAGATTCACTAAATGTTACCAGGATTTCGTAATTCATACAGAAAATCACACCTTTTTATGTCACAATGGAAGATTGATGATCTGCTTCTGTTGTGGTAGATTTTAATTCTACTTATTTCCGACTGAGAGCACAATTACAATTAATATTTTCTGGATAAATTATTTTTTTTAATTGAAGGACTAAACTAGTGATATCTAACAGCAGAAAAGAATGCAACCTCCACTCACAGACCCACTGGAGAGCATATCTTTGCTCTAAGCTTCCACTGTGAAGTCTGTAGAAATAGATCCCTGCTCCAGTGGATCAGTAAGGTACACTAAAAGATGATCAGCCTTTCTGTGCTGCCTCTTCAGGAGAAATTGTCAGCAAAAAGATAAAAATTACACGAGTTATGCAGCAACATAAATTCACACACTTACAAATGTGCAGGGAAAACTGAAGAAGCTAAAGCAAAAATGAGTAAAACTGAAGATATTTCAACATCCGTAGGGCTTTTATTGTATGAAGTCTCTGTGGATTTTCCTGCAGAATGTTTAATGAATTTGATGGAACACCCATGTCCACACCACACTCATTAGGTCTTCCTTGTCTGTACTACTCTTCAAGCCATGTCTAAGTATTAACCGCTGAAATACTGACATGAAGGGGGTAATGCAAACAAGGTGCCAAGGCCTGGACCACTGTACCATTCCCCTTTAGTTTAATGAACACCTTAAAGTAAATATACAGAAATGAGCGCAGTAATCACCTCAAAAGTAGGAACAAACCCTAGCTGTAGCAGGTTTAGCAGCTACATATAAACTTCAGTTAAGTGCCCCTGAATGCTCTTGGATACCATTTCATAAAATCACAGAATCACCATGTAGGAAGAGACCCACCGGATCATCGAGTCCAACCATTCCTATCAAACACTAAACCACGCCCCTCAGCACCTTGTCCACCCGTCCCTTAAACACCTCCAGGGAAGGTGACTCAACCACCTCCCTGGGCAGCCTGTTATCTATACCAGAAAGAGCACCTGGCAACTGAGGCAAGATTATGGCCATTCATGTGACTGAATATAACCCAAGTATCTACAAACAATTAACAAAATGCAAGAAAACCTGAATGCTGCCTACAAATATGACAACTTCCGAAAAGAAAATTTCAAGCAAGAGAACTTGTATTCATAGGAAAGAAAACACATTAACACCAGGTAATATAATTTCATTACACCAGGTTATTTGACACACAGAATTAAAACTCATCCTAGAGTGGTATTACAACTTGATAGAGCAGAAAAGAAGATGCCTGTTTTTCATAGGCTTGTTACCTTGCCTTAAGAGTGCTTGTTTTCATTGTAGAGGCCACAGCAATAAATTAAAATGTACAGATGTCAAGGAGGTTTTTAATTTCCTGCAAATATCCTTCAATTCCTCCAACTACGTTTCTAGGAATCAATTTCAAAAGGCAAAGACCACCTGTTTGAACCTGCCTGCAACCCACTTCATCACTGCTAAACATGAAAGCCTATTATCTTCTCAAAGGGAAGAAAGGGACCCAGGATAATGTTTTCAAATAATATGAGTACAATATATGCTCCTGGCATACATGCAAAAATCAATGATGGGAAGCCTCCCTTTTTTTTTCCCTAGAACCTTTGCTTCTTGTTCAATACAAAAAACCACCACAAAACCTTTGAGAGTTAAGATCCATATCAGCAGCTGTACTAATCAGACAGTATGGATTCACATGCCAAAAATACATATATCACAGACAAGCTCACTAACAAAGGCCAGTTAGATGAAACCGAATCCAGAGTAAACAGAAGTGCTGACAGTCAGGAAAATCAGTGAACAACCTGAGAAGCTCCCAGTGGCAGCAAAACCTCCTTGTGATTAATCTACACAGCTGCTTCATTTGTCACAGTCTGGGAGTAAGTTTGAATACTTACTGAGCCCTTACTGAGCCCATAAATGATACCAAGGTGTTATACTCCTAACTCCAGCTGGCTACGAGACCCCATGCTGGTACATGATGGCCTGGTATCATTTTTTCACCCTGTAAAAAATTCATAGATGCATTTCTCCTTCACAACTTCACTCTGAAGTTCTGCAGTTACAACTGCAATATCTTATAAATATCTTTTCAGCTCCCATATATATCTTTTCACTGTCTCAAGTCAAGTTCAAGGCAATGGCACTCATTTTCACTTCCTAGCCTTTGGCTCAAGGTATATAAAAGCTAGTCTAAAAGTCTACACCAGACCCTCTGAGAAATGAGTTCACTCCTCAAGCATGTGCAACTCACTGTATTATCAGTGTGGAAGAGATTGGGTTCAGCTCTGTGGGACATAACACTTCTTCCAGGGGCCAGTCTTTCCAAAAGACTGAAATCCATTATGATTCTTTTCCAAATACCTGTCATCATGCATCGATTTTACCTTGTTGTCACTACCATATACACATGGTAAAAAGAGCATAACTGATGAGTTCTGGTTTCATTTAGATTTGTGAACAATATCTCTCATCACCTGTCCTTACATACAATATCCTTATTTGTTCTGTGCGTCCTTTTGACCTCATCTTCCTCCCAGATTTCTCATCTGCTTACATGGATAAAGAGAAGGTAGATATTTTGGCTGACTCAAGAGGTTAATTTAAGCATCTGTTTGCGACCTTTCAGAGTGGATATGGAGCTGAGCTATGTTTTTCCCCAACATGGCAACTAATTGGCATATCTCTTCTAAACAAAATGAACATTTTTCCTTCTTAAAATCTTGCAGTAACTTCACGTGTGTATGGTTTTTATCCTTATATAGAATATATCTGAAAGTAGGCGACATGTTTTAAAACTATATAGAAAAAGGAGCTTGGTACATAAATGAACTACTTAATTGTACAAACTATTTCCTTAGAAATTTTTCCTTAAAATTTCCGCAAAAGACATTTCAATACCTTTGGTTTTCCCTAGCAATTGAGAACACTAAATACATGAAAAACAAGAAAATGAAGAAAAAGTTTACATGAGTGGGAAGGAATGCAATAAAATGATATTTGATGTAGGAGCACACAGGCTGCCACTATTCAGGCTCTTCATTACCTTTCTCTTTACGAGCAATTAAACTGCATACATGCAGCAGTCAGGCAAGGCACTATATATCCCCAGTATGAACACTTGTGTAGAACAGCATAAAGAACTAGAGCAGAATCAGAAAGCTGAGCAAACAGAGGTGTTAAATTTCAACTAGAAAGGGGAAGTACTTGTCAGCTTGTTTTTTTCAACAATTAGAATGCCGTTTTATTTTGTTATCCAGAAGCTAGTCATACAAACCTGATATATATTCAGCTTTTCTTTAGAACCAAACCAATTCTTTGCTCCAGTAAAGGGAGCTGGCAGGTAAGCCTTTGACTGCAAATGTGAAAAAGAAAAACTGCCGTATTTTAAATTTGTCAAGCTAATGAAAATGCTCGTTATACTTCTGAGTATCTGATAACATCATCTATTCTTTCCTGTCTCTTCCACTTTATGACATCTCCGTGAGTTACTTCACCATCACTGCTCATTAACGGGCATAAAAAGAAGTCCTTCAGCTGAGATGTCTTTTTTTCCCAGCACACTGGTGAAAGAGTAGTGGACTCTCTGCGATTTGAGAACTGTTCTGCTTCATAACGGACATGCTAATTAATGCCCACATGAAAGAGCTTATGCTGCTGCAACTTACGTATCATTAAATATTTATTAAACGGGAGGAAATGCAATTCACAATGAAAATGTTAAAGGAAATTGCTCTGTTTGCCTGCACTTTATGTCTCAGACTAACAAGCCTTTCATCTGGTTACACGTCTGTCACTGACGATCTCAGCAGCTGGTAAAAAGAAACATCTGTCAAACTGTTTCTGTTCCTAAGAATGCATAGGGCAGAGAAAGAAATTGGGCAAACCCGCATTGACTCAAGCATGCTGAAGAGTTTGTCAGCTGCCTTGATTAGCACAGGAAACAGCTTCTTGAGTTCAGAAAATGTCATGGGCTCATTCTCAAAGAAGAAGAAAATTTACAGGAGCGCACTGTGTTGCAAGACAATCTGTTCCACTGCAAAACAGGTCTGCTTGGGCTGAGCCCGACACAAGAACTGCAATGTGATGCTGAGCTAATAAGATATTCCGAATTTGTTTGTAGACATGTTTCTCAACAAATTATAACCATTTTAAACAAAAAAAAATTCTTCATCAGGACTTGGTACATAGATTGTCAGAGCTTTTCAGAGCTGATAAAAATTATATAGCTTTCCCTTTGTTTTAGGGTAGATGTCACCAATAGCAACAGCTGGCAGCCCTCATAGAATCATCATTTCAGTTTTATGGAGTAAAGAAAATAGAAGATAGATTTTTTTAAATTTTTTTTTTTCAGAAAATATCCAGTGGTCTCAGGACAAGAGAGGCAGAATCATTGATTATCAATGGGAGCATGTCAGTTCTTGCACACACACAGCTTCACGGCTGCCTAGCTGGATGACTGAATATATTCAGGCCCATTTTGAAAGTACTTGTTTAGAAGCATGTTCCAAGAAAGAAATATGGGTCTTTTAATGCACTTGTGAAAACGGAAAGTGGAAGGAATTTTAAAAGAAAAAAAAATCAACTAAGTACTTAAATGATTAACAAAAACCTGCCAAAAGCAGAGAAGTAGGATAGACAAGACACATAAAGTGATATCTGCAGTTTGACTTTCTTCTCATTTCTTGGAAACATCCAATGGCTTTAAATCCTTCCTTGGCTGAAAAGACCCTATTTAATTCTAGAAAGTAAAATGAATCACACTGACAACTTGCAAAACATTGTACAAGAGATGGCATTCAACATTCTATAGGCAATGCTTGATTTTAATTATCAAATGTTTCTGAAAAAGGAGAAACACAGGATGAGGATGGAAGGCAAGGAATCTGGGAATCTGGAGAAAAAGGTGTCAGGAGATGGCTGAGACATTCAAGGAAACACAAAGCATAAAACCAAGAAAAGATATAACAGGATCAATCAAAGAAACAAAAAAACTCCAACACCCAAAAAAAAGAGAGGAAAGGCAAAAGTTCACGTCATACTTCATCAATCTTCTGTTTGAAGAAGACAGCAAGTTATCAGGCAGGACATGAGAAATCAAGGGAAGAAATCTGAAGACTGTGCCTGAGGCTGAGAACAAGCAGGAATATCAAAGAGGAGAAATAGAATTGTTTCTGAACAGAAGCTAATAGAGAAAAGGGCAAATATAGACTCTCTCACTGATAAAGAACGCTTTGAACTCTTATTGTTAACTCTTAATTTATGGTATCCATATAAATACATATTTTTATGTCTGTGAAATTTCAATACACCCATTAATTTTTGATAAATTTAACTTGCTAGCAAACACTGTTCTTCACTCAATTTTCATAGATTTAGAAGGTGGGTTTCCCTCTAAATATGTCACCACAGAGGAAAAGGCCAAGGACCATATACAATAAAAAATATGAATGCACCCTCTGTTTTAGATGGCTGGAGATATTAATAGCATGGATGCAGCAATTTTCATGCCAGTTAGTTTCACTACCAAAGCATGGTCCCAGGTATATTTAATATACTTACATTGGCATGGCTTATGTCTGCATAGATCAGAGCGTGGTGTGTTGAGAATTACAGTTTAGAGATTCTGAATTTCCTTTCAGATTTTTTTTGAGATCAAATGTAATGGATGGGGTTCAGTCAGAGATTAGGTAATTTTGGCCTTTTCCCTATGGCCACGTAATTTCCATAAGAGCCTCTTCTTAGGGGCTTTATATATGAAGGTTTAAAAAGTAAAACCTGAGGAGTAATTTGCATGTCTTACCTATTCTTTGAAGTCTTTGAAGATTCTTAAAAAACACCTCTAAAATTTCAGGGCTGGGGACAAAAAGAAAGGGCAAAGCAGCAAAGCCTTGGAGAAGTAAGTGTGGGGAACACAGCCTAATTACCGTTACTGCAAAGAAGCAATACCTGATAAATGAAGCTGTAGCAGATCAATGAAATGAGGATATAAAGATCAGGTCCTGCAGAAAACCTGCCAAGGGTGAAACTAAACAAAACCAATCCATTACGTCAGATTGCATACTTCATAAAATGGAGTTTAAGCATAGGTTACACATTAAACACCACTACAGTATTTGGTAGGGTATCCTAGAAAGCCCAAGGCATCCAAGTCGAGTAAGGTTAAGCAAATTAGCTTGACTGTCTCAGCAATTCAGATATTAACGGTTGACTTAAAAATACTTCTACAACTGAAATTACACAGACAGATCTGAAACAGCTTTTTCACAAAACTGATTAATTTCAGCTTGGGGCAAAAAAAAAAGAGTCATGTTACACTGAAGTCTACGCATGTATTGACCAGTTGTTTAGAAAAGTGCAGGAAAAAACATCATTCAGTAATCAAATCAAAAAGTATTGACAACTTGCTAACAGAAAATACTCCTTGAATGCCACACTGGCAGGTAAAATTCAGATTTCGTAACATCAGCATATAAATAAAGTGGCATGGAATAACAACAGGGTTGTTACTTTTTCTGCATTCTTTCTAGCTTTTCTGCCTAGAAATTGATGCTGCTAATATGAACACTCCAGTGACTTAGCCTTCATTAATCAAAAGATGTACGCTGCCACAGCAAACATCTTTACTTTACCAATTAAAACTGCAGCAAACAGATTAAAGACTAGGTTATTGTTTAATATGAAGACAGATTCCAATATGCACAAACAAAAATGATATAATTATTCATGCAGTTGGTTGGAACCCTTGGAATAATGTAACTTTTCATAAGTGGTTGTCTGGCTATCTGCCAAGAGAAAATGGAAAATATGCAGATTTACTTTTGTGATCTATGCTATATTTTGGTATTCTCTCTTGTCCTCTATTAATTTTCTCTTTCTTGTACTATATGGAAAATATTTCATAAAGACAAGTTCCACCAATTGGAAAATAAATGTTTCAGAAGAAGTTACCCTGTTCTTATTAAAGGAGAAGCATCTGTCAAAGCGACGTGGAAGACTTAATTGAAAAAACTGACAATATCAAATCATAAGCAGTGCAGAATGGGACAAAAAAAAAAGTGTCATGAAATGGAGCAGAAAGCTTCTGTTTTTTTGACAGCAGCTCTAACAACTGTATGCCATGGGGATCAGCATAAAACATGCTAAATAAAACCCTAAATTAAAGAGAAATATAAAACTTATTAGTGCTAACAGATGCATTAAAAAACCATCATGTTTAAGGAAAAAATAACCTAGCCTTGGATTTTAAAGACATTTAAGAGTTTAATTCCTACTGAAATTAAGAGGAGTCGGATACCTAGCATCTTTTGAAGCTTTGTGCTCAGTATTTACAACTAAGGCCAGGCCTGGATCATGAAGTTCTCAACAAACAAGTGTAGCACTAGTTCCAGCACTAAGAAATCTGCACATGACTCCCGCCATTGTGCCAACACAGTCTCATTTGTAGGATGAAAGGGCTCTTTTGAGATTCAAATTGCACCAAAAACACTCAGATCAAGAAATACACCATTAGGAAAACAGTGGGAATGAGACAAGAAAAAATGCATGACCGGTTCTCAGTGAACACTGAATAATCCACTCCCTGGTTTTCCTTGTCTGATTTTCCTGTTATGCAAAATCCCAGCCAAACAGTGATACCTGAGCAATAAACATACAGCTATTACACTCTCAAATACTACTGTTTAAAGAAAGGAATGGCCTACTCCTAAACTTTTTATATTGTTACCTCAACAGTTTCTTACTGTAATAACAAACCTTCCACACAATGTAAAAATAGAATCATAGAATAACCAGGTTGGAAGAGACCCACCGGATCATCAAGTCCAACCATTCCTATCAAATATTTGTTATTTCTACTGTTGATCTCCCTCTACACAAGGAAAAAGTGATTCTATATTGAAATCCTTTATTTTATCATTTATGATTAATTTATGTACTTGTGGAAGAAGGATACCCTTCTGAATATACCCTCCAGGGAAGGTGACTCAATCACCTCCCTGGGCAGCCTGTTCCAGTAGTTATTCCCCTGAGGAAAGGCTGAAGATACTTTTAAATCTGTATGGTCAGTATGCAAGAGGGAAATGAACTAAAGCTTGTGACAAACTGCTGCCCTTCCAAAATTCCACCAGCCCCTATGACTCTCCCCCCCTGCTTCCCAGACTTCTGCTTTCTTTTTGATTCAGAGTAGATAAAAATTTCAGAACAAAAGTATCACTTCTGAAGTTAATGAAATGCTACTTCAGCTGCACTTTTCAGACATCAGTGGTATGTGAACAAGAGTTTGTGGATTTACCAAGAATCAGACTACTATTAGGGTCCAATGGATTATGCTAANGAAACAAGTGATTCTATATTGAAATCCTTTATTTTATCATTTATGATTAATTTATGTACTTGTGGAAGAAGGATACCCTTCTGAATATACCCTCCAGGGAAGGTGACTCAATCACCTCCCTGGGCAGCCTGTTCCAGTAGTTATTCCCCTGAGGAAAGGCTGAAGATACTTTTAAATCTGTATGGTCAGTATGCAAGAGGGAAATGAACTAAAGCTTGTGACAAACTGCTGCCCTTCCAAAATTCCACCAGCCCCTATGACTCTCCCCCCCTGCTTCCCAGACTTCTGCTTTCTTTTTGATTCAGAGTAGATAAAAATTTCAGAACAAAAGTATCACTTCTGAAGTTAATGAAATGCTACTTCAGCTGCACTTTTCAGACATCAGTGGTATGTGAACAAGAGTTCGTGGATTTACCAAGAATCAGACTACTATTAGGGTCCAATGGATTATGCTAAGAAGACAAGGAAGAGTTGCAAGCAACTTCTAAGTTTATTAGAAGAATAAATCTGCATAAAAAAATCAGAAACCGATTGAGCAGGGCCAACCACACATACTAGGAGTGACCCTGGCCTGGGGTTTCCAAGGGGTTTTTATAGGCACAAACCTTTACAGTCCACAAAGACAACAAAGACATGCAAAAGACATGCAATTATCACGGAATTCTTGCAAGCCAGATGGTAACACTGTGGTGTTAGTTACTCCCATCTCTGAAGGAGGATTTATGGTCATCCTGAGCAGAGATGTCTCTTGAAACCCCCGTCCTCCCTCCTCCTCCCAAGAGCCGAGGCAACTGTGCCCTTATCTGTACTGGAACCTTTGGGTCCAGTAGGCCTTTGTACCAGGCTATAGCTACTCGCTTCTGAAGTGGAGATGGGCAAGAGGCACCATGAGAGGATTCTCCTTTCGACTACCTTTGAGACTTTAATTGGTTTCACTCAAATGTTTAATACAATGCAGCCATCACGCACATTTTTGTCAGATGAACTACCAGGGGAATATTTACTCCCAAGACACTAGCCTTGACCTGCCTTGGAGACACAGCGAGGCATTCCTGCCTTCCCTGGTCCTGCCAGCACCTATCACAGAGGTCAGTCACCACCCTGCCCTGAGAGCAAGAACACACAAAGAAGCCCCTGGCCTCACTCAGCTGTCCCAGGATCAGCCCTGCTCTTTGTGGCTGCACACACACGGCCACAAGGCACCGTGGGCAACTCTTTAGAACTCGACTTCCACAGCTTTCCTGCTTCCTGCAGGTTGTGTCTCTAGGGCAC
>WAAB01017886.1:0-18966 GCA_013389865.1 Piaya cayana
AGAAGTTCCATATTCTTGTGAATCACAAGTCATACAAAAGTAATGCATGAAACTCTCGTGGAATCTCTTCTTTTTGATGGAGTGTCAAATGCAACACAGGAAAAGCAGAGAGTCAAAAGAACTTTCAATAACAGGAAGTATTATCTTCCTTCCTTTTCTCCTATCTTTGATTTTATTATCATTTTTCATTATTTCCTTTGCTGCTGTGCCCAAAGAATCCAAAATCTGCACAGATCAGCTGGAAGAAGTTATATGAAGAACTTGTGCCGTAGTCTAGTAGAAACAAAAAATTACTTGGAGGAGCTAACTACTTATTACATGGAGGTGTCATTTCATTCACATGAGAAAACATCTTGGTTCTGTAAGTGCTCAGAAGTAATTCTGACCAGAATGAAAGGTAAAACTAATTAACAAGTAAATGAAGAACAGTAAGGTTTTTTTAATGCCCCACCTCATTTGAGAACAGTATCGGTGACAAATGAGAAACAGTTGTTTAACAGAGTAATAGATGAAAGGCAGACTAGGACATTCCTATATTTTAACATATCAGCTGACTTCATTTTTGACATACAATAGTGTTAGGAACCAGTAGGCAATAAAACTAATGTTGCATGGTTCATGTCTGCCTGAAACAGCACTTGGCTGTACAACTGATATCAGCCAGCATCAAAAGAAACAGCAGAAACCAACTGAAATTTAGAAAGTCATATTGCATGGCAGCTTCCTCGACAAATTAATAAAATAAGCAGCCAACAGGGCCTGAATGCGCTGTTCAAACACTTGCAAACTTCCCTGGACAAAAATCTAAATGCATATATTCAGATCTACCATTTGTGATACAGATCTTTAAGACTCACAGAACGAACAAAGGTACAGTGAAAATCCTAAAAGACAAGATCTAGTTAGCAACTCTAATAATGCCCTTATTAAAATGGATTTCTTACTTTTTTATACAGTATTAGTATTTACACAGTATTTATAATGCTTAACAAAAATCATCCACCATTGTGAAGCACTCTAAAGTTATTTTAAAATGTTTACATTTCAGGTCTATTACTTCTCCATAATGCCGTGCAACTACAATGGAACACAAATGAAGAAAAATAGTCTTCAAAACAGGCTAGACAAGGCTGAAAGGAAGGTAGAAAATCATGGGCTTCTTGGTATCCACAGCTGCAGACCCAGTGCATTACACAAAAAAAAAAAACCCAAAGAAATGCTATCATCACCACCTAATCTCAAATGCAACAGTGACTTTATAGATCTGACTGTGAAAAATACAACTGTACATTGCTTAGTAAGACAGTGGTAAATGTACTTCAGTAAATAATGGAAGCATTTCACACTGTAGGATAGAATTTCATAAGAAATGCAACTTATTCTTTAGTACAAAATAACATACTAAAGCACATCTTTCAAAATACCAATATCCAACTTTTTTGTCAGCTTTTGTAGGGTTTTTTTGTCAAGTTTTTGTAAAAACTTGAAAACCAGTAAGCAAGTTTTTGACAGGCTGACCAAATTATTTACTTAACAAGATGTATTTTAAAAAAAAATTAGAGCACTATCAAACACAAAAATCCAGAACAACAAAATACCTTCGCTTGGTCTGTGACAGACTGAGGGTGTTCTTGTGATGTAAATAAAAATCAGTGGGAAGTTCCCAGAGATGAGGTTTTCCTTCTGTAGGCTTGAATACTCCCAGAAAGAGATTGATAGAATCTTGCCTGTCTGCATCTGTTAGACAAGAGGTACACTTAAGGCCAGGAACATCGCACAACTCAAGCCCATTTAGGCACTTGCTTATTTGTTATGTTTGCTCTTGCAGATGGAGTGTGTATCTTCTACAACTTCTACAGGGCCCTATGGGCTTCAACCACCTTAGTGAAACTTCATTTAGACCTAACCTTCTGCCACACTGCAGTGCATGTGAGGCTAATACCAGCACTGCCTCTTTCCTTGGGTTCTCTCACAAGAGCCAACGCAGAAGCTTGGAGGATATGCAGAAGTAAAACATCACACTGCAGCTCTGTCTCTCGCTCCTGTATATATTCCTATGCATGAAGCATGTGTATGTATCTATGCATGTTTCAGGGAATCTGAAATATGATGAATTACTGCAGTCTAAATAACAGAAGAACAATTTAATCAAATTAAACAGCATCCATACAATATACAAGTTTCTAGTCAAAACATAGTCAGCAAAATGATTAAGCTTCACAAGCATCTTTTAATAATTTTGATTTTTTTTTTCCTGTTGGATTAAATAATCAATTTCTCCTGCCACATTCTAAGCTTCACCAAACTAAAGGCAACTTCTAAGATCACATTGTTACATATCATTGTAGATGAAGGATGACAAGGAATGCTGTCCTTAACTTATATGTCTAAAACCTCTCTTGCTACCTAGCTGCTGATAGGATGAGATACAACAAAAGAAAAGCTCTAGTCAGATGAGATCTTGGGGATGGTAAACTGCAATAAAGACAGTTTTGCAAGCAGAGTCGCAGGGGCAGAGAAGGGCTTACATGCAAAGGGTGTGCAGATAGGAGAGAATATGTGGAGAACTGGGCTCTGTCTGTGCCCTGAGGAATCAGCATGTGGAAAGCTCTTATCTCCACTCTGTTTGCACTTCAGTAATCATCAGGCAAGGAACAGTTCAGACTAGTTCAATAGACAGTGCTACTCTTTCAGTTCTCCCCGCATTTCAATAAGTACCATAAGAGCTGAGTATCCCTTCAGCAACACTTCACATCAAAAAGACACACTGAAGTCGCAGTATACCAGAAAGCAGGTAAAAAATGATAGGCAGAATCTCAAAAGCAGTGGTATGACAACAAGGACAATGTTGGTTGCTGGCAGTCACCAAAGTTTCAGTCAACACCTCCTTCTACCTGGAATTTAAATGCCTTTTCCCTATGTGCAACATTTAATATTTTTTTACAGGTAATTAGGACAAACAAGCAGCTGACTAATGAAGAGCCACACAGAAATTTAGTGACAATAGGAACATGGAAAAGTACAGCACTTTACAGAAGTGTGCATATGTGGAGGTCAATATTTGGAAGTGGGATCTTCTGTATGAACAGGCTCACAGTCTAACAGGGCAAGGTTCCAAAAAGCAAATGAAAGAGGAAACCTTTTGACATTGTTTGGCTCTACTTCCATACTTAGCAGGCCTTTCATCTGGAATCTGGCTTTTTGCTTCCTTTACTATCCACTCCAGCTACTTTTACTGCTCCTTCAGGGCACACTTCCAAAAAGATAAACATTTTTCCTTCTTTCTTGTTCCTCACTTTAACAATTTTCTTAAGAGAATCAACTTATAAACATAAACTCTTCTACACAGCAAAACTCAAAAGCATAGCACATATAGGTCCTTATGGTTTGCAAGACATTGTTTCTGCAAAATAGTGTCACAGTTTAACCAAGGCATAAGAAGAGAATAAGGAAAGCCAGGAACAGTGCAAAAAAGCTATGCAAAATTCAGTAAAATGTCTGAAATTAAACCCCTTGTTGAGGACACTAAGAGTTAAAAATAAAGTCACAACCAGTAACATGTATTCTTTCTTTCTGGTAAGTTATTTTGTTAGTGTTCTACAGAAAATGCTGAACAAAACTCAAGAAAGCTCTCTATTTTAACCACAGAAACCAGAGGAGCCCTAAAGACAAAATTAACATGAACAAATCAGTTAATTTCTGAAAGCTAAAGGCAGAGGTAAGCCTTCTTTGTTCATTTATAATTGTTTAACCTGTCAGAAACAGAAAGTGTACTGAAATTGCTAACTAAATAATGGTAAAACAATTAGAGTAAAACAAGATAGTTCAGTTAACAAACTATGTCACTACTTATATGACGGATGACAAAATGAAATAAAACTAAATGAAATTTGGCCAGTGAAAACCAGCTTGAACTTAAACTCATAACAACTGAATTAACCAATTCATTGTCTGAAATGGTCTAGTGCAGCAGTTCATTAAAGCACTTACCTTTCTTCTATCAAAAAAAAAAAAAAAAGACTGCTGTTGAGTGTTACACTGTAAAATGACCTAAACTCTTTCTTGTACTTATTGTTTCAGTTGTGCAGTGGAGTTTTAAGTTTAACAGAAATACAGAGTATTTATCAGCAACACTTTTCTACTCTTGCTTGTCAACTTATCATTTAAAAGCAGGTGAAACCCCTATAACGTTACAGGCTTTTTGTGCATTAGTCTTCAAGCAGGCACAACATATATGTGACTGGAGAAGCAGATAGTTAACTTGAAAGGTGACAATTTCCTACCTGCCTTACTTTAAGGGTTGAATGATTTTATGACTTAATTTTAAGCAAAAATAATGACAACTTTTGTCTTTCTTTAAAATGCTGCACAGCGAAAACAGGATATTGAGCTTTTCCAATCAATTTTCTTATCTAGGCAGAAAAATCCCTCTTTTCAAAAATAAATAAGAATGTGTCAATGCACTGTGGAGCACAGGCAAAACAGCAAACAAGTTATCCCTTCATCGTTAGCACCAAATGTTACAATTATGTACAAGCAGGCAGAAAGACTGCACTGATTTTTCAAAAGATACTGCAATGTACGTGTTTACTAGCACATTTTTAAGGCCATTTGAGAAAACATGAACTGAAGGGACCATTTAATTGAATTAGCCTAAAATAATCTACTACTCTCAATCTGAGTTTGCGACTGCATTACACGACAAATTACTAAATCATGACAGATCCCACACAAGTGAAACTATAACATCCCACAATTAAAATATTATAGTAATTAAGTTTACTTTCATACAATGGTACAAAGTAGTTTACTATGTCCAGTCCTGCTTGTGGTGAAACAGATTATTCCAGAAGCTTATTAGGCAAGTTGCAACTCTAACACTTAAGTCTACAACATTATATTACTTTCTAAAAAGTAGAAAAGGTAGAACATTCATTTGGAATACTAGTTCCTAAGTTCTCTGACAATCACAAATCAAAGAAAAATGTTAGAATTCAACTGATCAGAATGCTTGCCAGAGTGGGTGTCAAAGGAATACTTAATTCTTAGTCGATGGTCTTTTTTTCTGGTACAACTCATTTTTTTATAACCAGGGTTTTTCAAACAGTTGAATTCCCACACTACACTGCATCGTCTGCTTTTTTCAAATGCTAGTTGCTAAACCAACTTTTTTTCAAATGCAGAATTTTTGCCTTAACCTGTAAGACTTTTTCAAGTTACCATAAAATTAATTGTCCCATATTTTTAGGAGGAAACCTTCGTTTTCTTCTAAGCTTCAGTCACTAACTTGTTTCTGAGAACAATTTTTTAATGCTTCACTCTTCTATTACATAGACAACATATTACAAATTTGTAGGTACAGAAAATGTGTAGAAAAGCTAAGCCACATATAATGAACTAGGATGAAACTGCATTCAAATTTATCTTTCTTACAAATCCAAGTCTTATCCACTGGATTAATATCTCCAGGTAAGTCAGTTAACCAACACGTCTTTCTTTTTCTCATCTGTGCAACTGAATTAGTAGTGATTATCCAAAGAGCTATAAGGTTAACAGATGAAACCATTTTCTTAGAAGTGTAAATTAGTTTTAGAATCATGTATTTTTTATGATAGACAAGCAGAGGAAATGTGGCTAAGTTATTTATTTAGGAGTCACTGCTAGCAGGCCAATTGTAATCTTGTTCTGAATCTGACATACTGTATGATTTCAAGCAAATCACTGAAATTTCCTGAGACTGTTTAACACTGATCCATAAAATTTGTAAGCATTAAAAAAAATTTTTCTTAGATCAGAAACACCAGGAAATGTTGCCTCATGAACTAAAACTGTCTCCTTTATCCCCGCTTTCTGATAAAACTTCAAGCATAAAATGTGGCACATTAACAGATTGGCAGATGCCAACTAAACAGGCAGTGTTGGACAGTGAAACTTTACATTTCACAGAAATTAATGCTTTAAAAATTCATACTAGAAGCGCAACACACATAACACTGAATGCTCTGTTTCAACAGTGTCATCTTCAAACACAAGAAATACATAAAGCAACAAAAGTACTTGGCTCAAAAGGAATCAAATATCAAAACCATAAGTAAATTTGGGAAAGTGTGCAGCGCATGTATGAAAGTTTCTTTTATCACACTGACTTTAGTAAGGACTGACATCTGGTTTTGTACTCAGCTACATGTTCACCTCGGTGACAAGGTTGATTTCATTTTGTATTCTTCCTTCTTTTTATAACACCTTTTCCAGAGCAAATCATTTTACCACTGGCACATCATGACTATGCTTGGAAGCAGACCACAACCCCACATGTGGATCTAGAACTTTGCTCAAGCTTCCACCTAACCATTAAGTGGCTGAAATAACAGCTTCAGAGATTTGCATCCGTTACTTATCAGTACATGTGACACTGCAAGCGTGGTTCCTTTTCTCATAAGAATTAACAAAGCCATACTTTATTTCCACAGCAAACAATGAAACATTATATCACTGAAATAAACAAACACTCCATTTCTTATTTAATCTGGGCAATTGTGAGACATAAATTACATTAATTACACTCAGAAATACTACTTAAAATGTTATGCTCTCACATTTTGCTGCATGCACAGAATTGGCACTAACACAAGCAATAAATTCAGCCAAAGAAATCAGAGATTACTGAAGTATTTCTAGCCAGTGTCCAAATCACTGTTTTAAAGTTCACAGTGTCATAAATAATTACAGTCTCTGACAAAAATAAATGCTACTTCCTTCCCTGGATATGCAGCTTTTGCAAAAAAAGGTAATAGAGGACTGACATAATATTTAGAACACAGCAGCACTCAATGTTTGTCATCCTGACATGTCTTAGACTACTCTTAGACCATTTTTGTAGATCTTTATCACGACTTCTAAAATCAGTAAGTGTTTGGGGAGTTTTATTTGTTATTTTGCATAGGTTAGGCTCAGCATTTTTCAAAGAGGTTTCCTCTTAGTGACATTGTCCTGAACAAAGCAGAACAGTATCAGTGACTGATACAAGCCAGTGAAGGATAAAGCTAATATTTTACTACTTATGACACTTGAGAAACAGTTCATTTGCTTAGTGGACCTTGCTTTTTTAATTTAGTTTTGTCTTTTCTACAACAGACTCAACAGTTAGAAATTTCTATTCATACAAAACAATTACAAGCATCAGAGTTTGGTTTTCATTTGAAGACCCCAGAAATTTCACAAGAAACACTTGCCTTCTACTTGTGTTTAGATTTAGATTTATCAGTTTCCTTATATGTGTTGAAGCCATTTTCTCCATAATTTTAACATTTCTATAACAGCCACCTGCTTCTCTATAGATCTACAAATGTCACTGGTGGTTTCAGTGCTACACGTGTATATTTTCTAAATACTTCTTACATCAGTTCACTACATTTTATCAAATAAGGCTGCACACTGCCATATGTATTTCATAGGATATTACTCATCAAATCAGAATACTCATTTGATATCCATCAGATTTTACTGAATTATTTAGAAATTAAAATGCATCATTGTCATTAGATCACAGTATGGATTATTGAAATATCATAATTAAGATGCTTTTAAAATAATGGCTTAAGAAGAAAGCACCTAAAATGAAATTTACCTGAGAAAGCATTACTGTAATATCTTGAGAGTGTTTGCATAATATCTTTGGAATGCTGAGTCCATGGAGCTATCTTTCTGTAGGTCTTTACTCTGTGAACAAGCTGAGAACCTCCATATTGCAGAGAAAGTGTGTCTCCATGATCCTCGTATAATTCTTCAAATAATCTGAGGGGAAAGCAAAACGTTTCATCTATGAAACTGCTGAAAAGAGGGTTTTGAGAGAAAAAATAACAAAGTAGTGTAATAATAAAGTCTTTCTGTTTAACAAACAATGTATTTTCTTCTCTTAAGTACTTCTGCCAGTTTACAAAACCAAACATTTCATTAAAACACACTATTAACTTACAAACACTGAAATTTAAAGCTATATCTCTATTTTTTACTCAGATAAAAATGTGGAAAATTGATTAAGATATAATAATTACTAGGAAGGACTGTAAGATTTTCACTACAAAATATGCATTTCTGTAAATTCAAAGAGAAGATCAGTATGTGCTGCTGAGAGGGAACAAACATATACCTTCACAAACTAAGGTATTTTAAGTTCCCTATATGGGAGAGAAAATATCTGTATCTTAAGGCTGTGTTTTCTGTCAAATCCATTGGGAATGAAGTTAGCATAACTTTCCAAAAATCTTCCTAGTTACAATAATGATGGCTCAGAGGTACAAACTGAATAAATATGATTTGCAAGAAACCTGAATGGCAGTCAGATACCATTTGCTGGAGCTGGGAAAATTGCCAAGAAGTTGCCAAGAAGAGGGTAGAAAAAGTTGGCTCCATAGATGAATAAGGAGAGCTGGCTAAACGCAATGCAGTCCTCTAGCATCAAGAAGCTGACAATAGACTCCAAACTGAGAGCAGTCCAAATAGCAAATATTATAAAGAAGCACCTCATCAATGACAAAACATGACAACAGTTTCAGGAAACAAGGCTATCTAAAGGAGATGACACCCAGTCTAAAATATAACAGATTGAAAAGTGCTTCTCAGAAATGGAGACGAGGGTCTTGCTCAAGTAAGACAATGACCATGTTAAAGAGGCTGAAAATTTAGTTAAGAGGAAAACACCCAACAAACCAAACCAAACCAAACCAAACCAAACCCCACAAGCACCAAATCTGTGGGAATGAATTTCACCTCAGTACAGCAAGACAAAATAACCCACGTATCTGCATGTGATAACTGTAATACCTGAGAAGAAAGAAGTCCTTAAGAAGTGCAGAGGAGGGTAGGAACAAAAAAAAACCCAAACCAAAAATAAGGTAAATGAAAACAACAAAAGCATTTCCTAAAGGAAGTTCCAAATAAAGGAAAAGTACTGCATAAGCAACCCAGCAACCACCTGACTGTCCTCTGTAAAAGGTTCTGGATGAAGGACACTTATCTGAGCAGCAAATCAATTTCTGTAAAATCAAAATAGCCATCCAGCCAATCTTCTGCCCAAGGTCAAGTACAAAAAGATCAATTCGGAGAAAACATCTGCTTATTCATTTAAAAAAACCCAAACAAAATAAAAAAGAAACAAACATCCACACAAATTGTTCAGAGTTTATGATACCATGTATTAGAATCTCCTGCTTTCTTAGAGTTTGGTGGGCTGGCATATTTGGGGTTTGGGGTTTTTTTGCTTGTTTGTTTGTTTGTTTTCTTTATACATGGGGAAGGATAGCAATGCTGGCCAACTAAAAGCTAAAAAACTGGCTGAAGGCAAAAACTGATGGGTAAAAATATAACATCTCTAAAAAGTTTTCCTGTCAGCCACGGGAGACTGATGAACAGCATTCCAATGACACTGCAATAATGGATCACAGAAAGCAGACAACATGAAATTCATTAAGGATCTTGATCCACTTGATTTGGAAAGGACTTGTGGAATTAAATTACTTTTCCACAACCTCAAATCGTTAAGCCCGCAGTCAAACACAGACTATTTCTGTAGAGAAAAAAAGTTAACTACATAGGATAAACTAAGCTGCTATATTATGCTTTTTCTATGAAACTCCCTAGAGAGGATAACAATTACACTGAAAGAATCACTAACAAAGTCACTAAGAAGACTGATCATGCTAGACACAAAATCAGACACATGGTTTCTTTATCCTCCAGGATGGAAAATCAAAATAGAATGCTGACTTCAGAAACAGTTCATCTGAAGTTCTGGATTGTAGCCAGACAATAAGACCGTATGAAAAAAAACAGAATTAGAACGAGGACAGACACATTGGCTTAATTAAGGTAGACAGATAGATTGGCCTCTCTGGCCAGTCAGAAGAGTGAACACGAAAAGAGTGTGCAGAGGAAGCAGACACTAGATGTGAGACAATATAGCCAACAAGAATATAGGAGTTAAAGTCTGCATAATGGAAAGATAATATAGCACATGCCTATCTTAAGAATTTACTGCATTATGGAGCAGGATTTTTTAATTATTCTGATGACAGTAATTCAGAAACAAGTCTCAACGCATGATAATATTGGTTTCAAACAGGCATTCATCTAGTGCAATGGAAAAGAATAGTCAAATGTGGCCAGATAAATGTAACCTTTAATGTCAGGCTAATAGCTACACTTCAAAAACATTGTAAGAAATATAGTATCAGGGAAATCAGAGACAAAACAACTAGTTTAATCTTAAGACATGATAGCAAGAGATGCAAATTTGGGGCTTAGGGCATAAAGAGGAAACATGGAAGACAGATAGGAAATGTGAAAATTGCAGCAGGAAGCAACAGAGGAAATTTGGGCTTACAAAATAGGGGTGGGAAAGAGGGGAGGTAGTGAAGCCTCAGTAAGTTGTACCTGTAGAGGAAACCACAGATAGTGGATTTAAGAGACCTGTCCACCTCATGATCTCCTCTAGTTAGAACCCAAAAATCCCAGAAGGCTGCACAGCAACTGGTATTTGCAGCAGCAGTTGTTTGTTCCCAGAGGTAAACACGCAGCACCTAGCAGCAGTGGATGCTAGCACACTGTGGAATCCAGCCAGCAAGTGCTCTTGGTGGCCACCAGGCAGAGGACAGAAAGCACTGCTCGCACAGTGAGCCAATGTGCTGCAAGTAAGGTTGTTTCTGTGGACCATACCAGCTCCTAGCATCAGGCAAGCACTGGAAGCTTGTGGGAGAAAGAAGACAGGCTGAAGGTATGTCTCGAGTGAAGAGGAGGAGGATACAGAGTATTTGTCTTTTCTGAAATATGAGACGCTTCTCCACCTTCTAAAACTATCAAATGAAGTTTCACAGACACAACAACAGCTTTAAGGAATAAAATCACATCACCTCAAGGACACTTACATTAATTTCTTAAACATACTCACAACTTAAGTAGCTTAGTTCCCCCTGACCCCTAGAGCATGGCAATTTTAAGTTTTCTTAAATTGTTAAAGGATGCTTCAGTAAGAATCATTGATACTTGATCTGAGAGAACAACTTTGCTGAAAAATTTTACTAAATAAATCAAAACGTACAACATTTTTCCAAAGGAGAAGTAGGAAATGGCAAGGCAAGATGGACTTCCATACAAATAATAGTTTGGCATTTTCCATAAAAGCATGTACTTATTTCAGTTTTCATCAGGATGTTCCCTCAAGCATGTTAAGTAAGTGTAAAAGACTGGGGTGGGTTATTTTTTACTTTTATTTAAAAGGAAAACTCTTAGCTTCAAGCTTAGGCATATAAAGAGAATGAAGTCAAGCAGTTATCTTCTTAGAAGCCTCATTAACATACTTCTCCAGAAAAGCAAATTTTCAGCATGACTGGATTTTTTCAAGAAGATTTTAAGCACGGAATATTTTTTTAAACTTGGGTGAACAAACACTATGAAATCATTCCAACAGAAAGAACTGTATTTTATTTTCTACATAGACAACATTTTTCTAAATCTCTTGACACAAAGTCAAAAAATAAAACCATGACATTTTATGAATATTTCTTACCTAACAGCATCTGTATCAAATTGTAAGTTTGGTTTATCAATCAGTCCCAATGAATAGAGTTGGTATGCCAAAGCACATTTTCCCACCATAAACTGGGCTGTGTTGGTGCGATCTAAACAGTCTACACAATTAGTTCGGAGAACTCCAGTCTGGTAAAGGAACCCAAATAAGAATTTGTTAATTAAGACAAATCTATTACACTCATTTCCTACTATCCAAGACTTGTCAAATCTCACATTATGTTAGTTCACAAAAATTTGAGGAAAGACATTTCTAAAAACTGTTAAAAGCAATTAATCTCAAAATATTCTTGCTTCTATCATCACAAAAACTGCATCTCTCCTTCAACTCACAAACAGCCCTAATGATTTACCTTATAAAGAGAAGCTACACTATTTCAGTGAAGGTCTTATTTTCAAGTATGCTGTAACGGCTGCAAAAAATGAAGCACACTTCTACCTTACTGTGCTTCTACTATGACGGTGCTTATACTTTAAGCTTTCTGTATCTGGAACAACACACATGAACATTTTGTTGAAGGTCATAGTCATGCACATATTCTTTTATGCTGCTTGCACTACCATTCTTCAATTCCATAACGCATGCAAAGTTATTTTAGAATATGAACTGCTACAAGAAACATATTTTAATGTAAGAGCATGATTCTTCTGCTCAAATATATATTTGGCTGCATCCAAGCTAATCAACTAAACTTTCATACTTTCATTGCCTTAACAAACAAGCACCTTTTGGGTGTGACTCAGAAGATACCCATTCTAAGAGGAACTCTCATTCAAACACTTACATGTAAGCCACTGGTGACTACCTCAAATGATAAAAGTTGAAAGACAGGTAAAATAATAACTTCTGTAATAGAGGTAAGCCTGTTAGATTTAAATTTTTAAAAAATCTAACTAGTGCAAATATATTTTATTTTAAAACAGTTCAAAATCTACCTGCTCTGTTGTCTATCTGCCCATAATAAAAATAACCCAAAGATCAGCTAGTAAACAAATGGGTATATGATTCCTTACATGAACTACAAAATAACGAATGACAAGTCAATAGCAACTAAAGCTACTTGAGAATATGTTCTGTATTAAGAGTATATAAACATAACATTCAGGTATAGGTCTAGTCCTGTATGGTTTACAGTTTAGTCAGCACTTTTCTGACCTTAAAGAAAGCAATGTTTCTAAGTTTTCTTGTCCTTTAGTGACAGAAATTGTAACAATGTACAGAATATTCAGCACTGGTGAAAACACTTTTAATAACTCGTTTTCATGTGTATGAATATGTCACCAGGTCTAAGTATGCTTATTCCTCATCTCTTCTGTCTGACATTATATGATGCAGTTTGCTAAAATTCTGCTCTTTCAACTTTCACTACATTGGTAACACCACAGACTAAACTGTAATGGAAAATAGTTCAACACACATGTATTTCTCAGATAACCTCCAGCAAAAATACAATTGCAAAAGAATCAGGTTTTGTGGTACCATGCGAGGACTTAAGTCCTACTTCCCAACTGGATTTCTGGGATAGACAGCAATAATGCTGTTTATTATAAATACGAATTTAAGGGCACTCTGAACCATCCACTGATCAAGTGTTTACGTGAAATTGTTTACTGGTACTTTAGGAGTCCTGGTCTACATCACTATAACTATGGATTAATAAAGTATATTTTAGTACCTGCAAGCGACCAGTGGAAACAACATAACCTCCCAGTTCATTCCACCTGAAAGAGAAATAGAACAAAGTGACTTACAAATCGTTCAAAAAAATAACACATCATATCATGTATTGATCTGCTCAGTGAAATAAGTGGCAATTAAAAACCTGCCACAAAGCAAAATTTATATCCTTGAATAGCACAAAGAAGTGAAAGCTCTATACAGCAGAAATATGCTGTATTTAAACCATAGTCCAAAAAAATCCATCTAGTCTTAAAGTAAAAACATTCCAAAGCCATATAAAACATTTCCTTTGCTCCCTGCAAAACAGAATATGAGCAACACAAGGGTTGCTAAATCACATCTTGAGTGCATAATAACTGAAGTAGGTACAATGCCAATGACTGGAAGGCAGAGGCTTAGCATGCACTCTAGCACAACCTGTTTGATTTAAAGCTCCCCCTCACGCTGATTCTAGGCATACATGCTAAATATATACATATTGCCCAAGTTCTGCAATTCTGTATAGGCTTTAACTGTACCCCAGACCCAGAGAATATGAATCAGAAAGGAATGGTATTTTGAGGTAGAGGAGCAGTTATGCTCGGTGCCAGTACCCTTGAACTACTGAATATTTTCACATTAGTAGGGTTACCTTGCCTGACCAAAGCATCGCTATGGCAAGCCCATAAACTGCACTTGAGACTTGCCAGACCATCTCTACAGAACAAAGCACTACATCAATTATTGATTTTGTTCCTGCAAGTTTACATTTGCCATGTTTGCCACCCTTCGTGGCAAAGAAAAGCTCTAAGACAACCTATGAGAGTTTTAGCTCAGACTGTGACTAAAGTAGGCTAAAAAGGCAAGGATGCTCTTTGGGTACAATGTGAATATCCATTTGTGCGGTGATGAATTAGATCCCCAACACGAAAAAACCACATCAAAAATTTACTGAGCTTCTGATGTGGAAGTTAGAATCATAGAACCATAGAATAACCAGGCTGGAAGAGACCCACTGGATCACTGAGTCCAACCATTCCTATCAAACACTAAACCATGTCCCTCAGCACCTCAAGGACTTGTGAGAATTTAGCTGATTAAATCACTGTACTTCTGCAGCAGTCTAAGGAAATACAGTTTCTATTTCAAATCAGTTTTAAATTTTGTATGTATAAAACCCATGAAACCCATGGGTTTTATACATTAAAAATCAGTAACAATTAGATGATAGTTATACTAGTATGTCTCAAAATAAAGTCACTTATTAAATTCCAGATGTCATTTGCTTTGTTAAATTTACCCTCAGATTTAGGATTCCTTTGGTTAAGATGAAAAAAAACCCCTCAACTTACATAAACACATATGGCACAGATTACAAGTAACAAATAATGGTTTGAAGTAAGAATTCATTATAAGTTGAACAGCAGCAACATACCTGTACTCTTTCAGTGTACCAGTATTTCTTAGCATGTGCCTCAGACTGCAACCCTTTTGGCTATAACTTAATATCGAATTATATTTTTTCATATTAAGATACCTTCAATAAGCCTTAAAATAAGAAATACTGTAACAGACACAGAAATTCTGGACAACTCTCCAAAGTAGAGATGTTATTCATTATGCATCGCTTAAATTATACATACTTTTCATCTGGCCGCAATATACTGCAGTAGGAATCAGGTCGATTTACAAAAAATCCAGTCTTCTTTACTACACTTTCTGCAATCACATTCAGTCTATCAAGGACATTACAAAGTTTGCTGTGGAGAGAAAAAAAACCACAGTAAAGATACATTATTACAAAAAAAAATTCATTTCTTGGAAAATCTTTTAATAACAAACAATATTTAAAGGAAGGCTCACATCACAGCTTTATTTCTCCAACTATACTTATGTCTATAGTTTTCTTAAATTTTTGAGACTTAGGAAACAGACACTGACCCTGTCTAAGTATGTTTACGTAGTAATCTTTATTAAAAAGTAAATAAACTAGAAGTGGAAGACTTCAAAATATAAAACTCCTTAATTTTTATTTCATGCTAAATTTCCTCTCTAACAAACTTTCTGTAATTCACAAAATAAGAATAAGGCGGAAAAGGATATATGATTATTCTAAATCATATTTCCCCACTTTGTTTGCAAGATGCTGCTTTGTTCAGTAACACTTGTTTCCTTTTGTGGCCTTTATGATGTCCTGCACCTCCTGCTCACATCAGGGCATCCGTCCGTTCATTGTTGGAGACTTAAAATTATGAATAAATAGCTAATCTTTAAAGTTTTTAGTACAGTGCTAGAATTTCTGCATTCTAAGATATAGTAGACATATGCTGATCAGAGAACTTCTACAACCAAGATGTGCATTACTTCAGAAAAGCAATCTATACTTATAGATTAATAATGTTTGTGCTTTGTAAATATTTCTACATTTAGGAAAGCATTCATCCTTTTCACATGATCATAGTACAGCATTCTATTATCCACAATTATAGCAGAAAAAGTTACAGAATATGTTTGCCGTTCTAAGATACATGCTTCTAATAAGGTAAATGCTTTGTAACATTGCAATTAATGCCCTCCTATCCTTTTGGAAGATTAAATGGAAAACGCTGATTGATGTGAAACCCCTTCTTTATGAGTTTTGTAATTAAATAAATCTTATGACTGAAACTGAACACCTGACAAAATGCAGTGTTTCAACTAATTTAAAATAAAGTGCATGTTGATGGATCTTTTTTGGCTTTTCTCAAAAATATTCCTTTGCAGAAAATTGCAGTTTTCAGGCCTTGCTCCAATTTGTTAAGAAATCATAGAAAACATTAAAAATCCTTCAAAAAGCAGAGGTTTTATATTATCCACACATATTAATAAAAGTCTCTCATAGTTCCTAGGCTACATCCAACTGAAAAGCGACATGCTCAGTAACACACAATTATTTGTATTGTGTCTAAAACACTAGTACATAGAAGAATCTGTTCTACCTTTTTGTGTATTTGGCCATATCCCAGGGTATATATATAATTGCATGCTCTGGGGGTAAAAACTGGTTGAGATATGTCACTGCAGCAACAAGTTCTTCACTAAGAATCCTTTCGTGCTTTCTTTTTTCACGTTCCTTTAGTAAAAAGAAATGGAAGTTAACATTACAATTTTTTATTAACCAATGTATGTAAATCGCATACATACAAATATATGTGTCTGCATATACAACAGAAATTACAAATGGAAGCAGTTCTTCATAACTAGTATGATTAAATTAAGAACAGGAAAGACAGACAAATCTAAACATTTTGGGTTTTCAACAACTGATTGGTACTGATAGTAAAAGTCACCTATTTCAACTGCATAACCATTGCATGAAAAACAGGACCCTATAAGAGCAAACAAGAGCATGCAAATACAGGAGAAGAGAAGGAAAGACAGGCAGAAAGTACTATTCAATTCTAGAGTAACATGAGGGCCCAGGCAAACTCTTCTCCGCTAATGACAGGAGATGAAGAACAACTCTGATCTCCCTGTTTTGCAATAATTCTAAAAAATTAGAATTATGTTGCCATTGTCTGAATATCTATTCAGACACTCTTATCTATTAGCATGGCTTTCCTCTCAACTTCATCCAAACTAAAATCTATACTGAACCTATGTAACAGAAGCTGCTTCAAACAGCAGTCCTAAATAATGAAACCCAAAGGAAGCCTAATCCATTCATTACTAGTTAACAAGTTTCTAGGATAGACAGGTAGAGGAGGACATAGATTTACATATCATCTCAATGAAATCATAAAAGTACTGGAAATAGAAGTCATCAGCAATTGTGTAAAAGCAACAGCAACACCCAAAAGAAAGGTGTTCAAATGTGGGGGCTTCCTCTCCTTTGCTGTATTTTTTTTTTAAAAAAGCAGTACATAAAGTAATAAAGAAACATGAATTTTAGCTCTTAATATTGAGCATCTATAATGAGAGAAAGAGAGATGCATTATCAGCCACTATATCAAAAAACCTAAGAATAAAGGCATTTAACAATTCACGTGTCAGGGTCATGTGAGCCTAGACTCACTCTATAATAATGGCAGATGAAAGCCATGGCTGCAGGAGATAAAATCATTTTCTTGTCAACAAATGCTATTCTAAGTTGATTCCACACACTCTTGGACAGTCTTAAAAGCACTCCTAAACAGGAAAACTTCTAGAAATAGAAAATAAGTTATTTAGTTGCCATTTATTACAACTTAGGAGTTTTTAAAGCCTTCTTCCTTTATTTTCCCTGTTTCGTTTTTATTTTAGGAACAGATCCTACCTGCATATAAAAGATCCTTTTTTCCTAATGAATACAGTTCTGTAGAACACGATCAACTAAATGATTTTCTTAAAGACTAAAAATAAATAAGATATGATTCAAGCAAAACAAACCAATATATTAAACTCAAATGTGGAAACAGACACCACCACAGAAAAAGGCTGGATCAGAACAGAAAACAACCAAACAAGTCCAAAACAAAAAAAAATGAAACAAAAACTCCCAACACAAATACAAGCTGTAATAACCAAAATTATACTGCCGCTCAGAAGGCAGGCTTTGTACCACAGCCTCTCACCCAGCAGTGAATTCAATTACTGCAGCAATCATGAAGCTCCCTGCCTAAATCCAACCCTGCTGCCAATGGCACTGCCTGTCACCCTGCATCAGATGCTTCAGCTTTTTCTCCCACTCATGCTTCCATGACTTAACGAGATAGAGCAAACAACAGAAGATAAGACTTTTTCATAATATTTCAAATAACTCAGTCACCTGTGTCAAGAAGCCTGCAAACTTCACTTTGCATGGAACCATACTATTTTAGTATTTCTTAGCGCTTAATTAAATGCAGTGGTAAATTTATTTGGATTTACATCTTAGGGTAACTGCAAAAACCCAAAACCAACAGTGAAACGTTACTGTAAGAGGTCTGTAAACATGCAAAACCTCTTTTTGAAGGGCATTAGTGTAAACAGTAACTTATATACTATATTGTGTAGGATGAGATTTATGAAGCAAATATTTCATTTATTAGCTAATACTGGCTTAGAACACAATCAAAATCACATAGAGACTCTACAGAAATGGATATAATATTAAAAACTAGAAAACATATAGGACATATTTAAAATATTGTACCTTCACAAGATTCAATATAATAATAGGAGAGCCAAATCTCTGAAACATTTGGTCAAAGTGAAGTGCAGCAACATGTGCAAAGGGATCTGCCTGGTCCACTGCAACAAATAACATACATTCAGGAGGATATTAAGCGAGCTGTAGCATCACTTAAATAATTTCCCCTTAAAATTACTCTTCACAAAATGCATACTAATTCTCAGATACTAGTGATACAATTACACACTTACCTCTTTTTATGCAAAAGCTGTCAAAAAATAATATGCCCTTTTCCAAACTTGAGGCAACCTTTTAACCAAAACTTTCATAAGATGCTTACAAAAAGCAATTATTCTGGCCTCATTAAACTCAACCCAGATGTCTTCTGCCATTTTCAATAGGTCCTAAATTTTAACTCAAATAATAAGATAAACATTGATAACTTTGTATATATAGAGAGCTCCCTGGAGGAGAAGGACCTGGGGGTGTTGGTTGACAGCGACTGAACATGAGCCAGCAGTGTGCCCAGGTGGCCAAGAAGGCCAGTGGCATCCTGGCTTGTATGAGAAACGGTGTGACCAGCAGGTCCAGG
>WAAB01017886.1:19055-41276 GCA_013389865.1 Piaya cayana
ACCTTCCCTGGAGGTGTTTAAGGCACAGGTAGATGAGGTGCTGAGGGACATGGCTTAGCGTTTGATAGGAATGGTTGGACTCGATGATCTGGTGGGTCTCTTCCAACCTGGTTATTCTATGATTCTATAACAAGCACAAAGAAAGCTGACATCTTTAAACAAAGTTTTTTTTATTCCATTTTAAAATGTCAAGTCAAAGATGGAGATTTTTCTATCCAATTTCATCAAATGCAGCTTTTTATGTGGCTGAGTGTTTGCATAGTGTTTATTATAAAGAACACCGGTGCCCCTGAAATCATAGCTTCCCATAGAACAAATGCTTAGACAATTTGTTCATTTTTGCAAATTTAGTCTTCATTCACTCTCTCAGATGTTCCTTATGATACAGCACTAACCATAATCCATCACAAAGAATAATTTGTACATACATGTTATGGGTGGCTTAGGCATCATTGTTGAAATATCTTGAGACCAGTACAGAGGGACAGATCCTCGAACCTGAACATAGGAAGAATAACTCCCTGCAGAAAATGACATAACTGAAGCATCATAAAGTATTTGTTCAGTTTCCACTTCATTAGCAACATCTCCCTAAAACAAATAGAAATACACAAGATATAAGTGTGGAAAGAAGTGCCGGTTAAGACTTATTACTTTAATAACAGCTTTATTATCTCAATTAAAAGTGTAATGATAGCTGTGATAACATTACTTAACAGCATAATTTACAGCCAAAATCCTAACAATCCTCTAAAACATTTCAGTTCTCCAGTCAGTCAAGCTTAAGTTTTCTTATTGCTGGGAGGCAGGGGGAAACCCCTGAAATCACATTTAATTTACCTCACAGTTTGCTCCTCGTTTCAGAAAACGTGTTCCAGCAAATTTGCTTGATCTTCTGGCTATCAGAGTGACATATATAGGGCGACCATATATTAACAGTTCTTGAAAGAGAAGTTAAGGTTTACACATCACATGCCATTTTTTTGTTCACTTACTCCACGCAGGCAACAATTAATTCTAAAAAATGTGTAGAAAACAAAGATCTGATTTACTATAATCTCCTTAACAGTGGTGAGTATAACTTCCAAATTTCTTTTGTACCTAGGAGAGAGCATTATGCTCATTTTGAATACAATACATCAATTACTTTTCACAACATCCACAAGAGAAGCATTTCTATTTTATGAAATGATGAGGAGGTGAAATAGGTACAAGATTCAGCTTGGGCCACAAACACCGCTTTTGCAAATACTGGGATTAAAGACTAGGACCTTCTACCAGCAGATTAGAAGCATCAGTTGCCCTCTAATTATTTGCCTGGAAAGGCACATACATTTGCAAACACTTAAGTAACAACAGCTATAGACGCAGTGGTGGTTTTCTTTTAGGCTTTTATTTCTAATTAAAAAAAAAAAAGCTAGAATCAGATGCCTAGTGTGACTAACACTGCTTCCTTACTGTGAAGGAGGCACCATAAAGAACGAAGAAAATATTTGTTCATCAAATATGTAAAGACTATTGTCACTCACTAAGCAGCTATAGGCATAATACTGGTCAGATCCACAGCTACTATTAAGTAAGACCACAGATGAAATAGTGGTACACAAAAATAGATTTAACTTCCTGTCTGGGCACTAAGTCAATAACCAGATGCTTTACAATCATGAAAAAGTAAAATTGAAATTTGCAAAAACACCACTAGCCTTAACTTTATAAGGTTATTTCCTTGCCAAGATAATTTGTTGACAGGCTTTTAAACTAACATGACACTGCTGATGATTAAACTAGACTGGTTCTGTAAGATGCTAAATTCTTATCAACTAAGATGTTGAGGCAGTATTTCTTTGGAGCCTGATATGTATTTGAGGTTTTTCCTCCTCCTTCTGCAACATACATAAACTTGTTTATGAATTCAAAATAATACACAGTCAGGAAAAAAGATTTTCAGATATTCTAGTGTTTACTTAACTTTCTTCACACAGTAGGCCTTAAGTCCTGTAATTGTCTTCAACAGAAATAGAGTAAATACAAGAATTTCTGCAAATCTCGGTTATTAAAATGTTTTAAAGAAGATCAGTAAGAGAACATTTCTATGTCAGGAAGTATGTTCTGTTTAGCTTTTCTCCCTTTTCTCAAATACCTGTGAAAAAGATGAGCTGAGTCTTAAAATCCTCCCAAGTTCTTTATTACTAAGTCCAATAATTGGAAACAGTGCCTCACCGAGAAATGCACTCTACTTGTGGCAGGACCCTGTTATAAGAACACAGCATAAACCCTAGAAAAGTTAATGAAAATAAAAGCCAACCAATAATTCTAAAATTGGTAAGTATTTAGATGACAAAGAAATAATTCCATTTTTTCATACATTTAAAAAAACTCAACTGATTAATCAATATTAGTTAGAACAGCAAAAGGATACTCGATTGCCCACAGAATCCATGAATAATATATAGCAGCCAGTCACGATGAACAATATTTTTTACTGCCTCCAGGAGCTTTCCATTCCATACATACTTTTCATAAGGCTTACTGCAAATCCCAAACACTCCTAGGAAGTTGTTACAATGAAAATGCATTAGCAGTTAAGAAACAAGCTTACCTACATTGGACTGTGTTAAAATTCAGGTCATTGGAGCTTTATTTTGTTTTTTTCCCTTGACCTCAACTCAGCATATCATTTATTTGCATCCATGAAGTTTGCCAAACATGGACAAACTCAGGCACATGCTGAAGTTCAGCATTTATGAGGATTTACAATTCTTCTACGGCTGCCAGTCACTGTAGTATTTGAGTGCTTTCATGCATAAGTTTCAGATATTTGCAGTACAGAAAATACATCTCTGTATGGTAGCAGCAGAGTATTTGATAACAAGGGAAATAAATCCAGTTGCGAGTTCCAGTTAAGGCAAAAATACTCTAAGTGAAGGACTTTATAAGCTTTTGAACTTGGGGGCAGTTCTGGAGTTACCTATCAGGCTCTGGAAGATCATGCATAGCCCTGGTCCCTTTTACAAAAGATATGCCAGTCCCTTCTCACATAATTTAGTGTGATTTTCCTAATTTGCACTGACACCAAGAAATGCAGCCATTGTGGACCTGCAAATAAAAAAAAATCAATTTCTGATATATACAGAACTTGAGTCCTTTTCTGTTTCACAAATCAGGACCAAGATGACAACTGGCACTAAAAGGTGGTGAAGGGAACTGAGGTACTGAGTGGCACGGTTTAGAGAGTGGTGGGAATGGTTAGACTCGATGATCCGGTGGGTCTCTTCCAACCTAGTGATTCTATGATTCTATGAACTGAATGAGTCTGAACTGTAAAGAGAAGGAACAGGACAAGAGCTCTATTACCTACATTTTTTGTGTATTTTTTTCAAATGAAGTGTCTGGCAGGATGAGTTATAAATGTAGCAGTACACATGTCAATTACAGCAGCCAAATCATACCTTGGGAGAAAAATATGAGTTCTCCTAACAGATGGGAGGTGAGAATGCAGCTGTTTAACAAACTGTTGCTACCTAGGCACCCAAGTTACCATAAGCCCAAAGAAAACTGATGCAACCATTTTGGTGAAGGTTCAGCAGAACATGGCCACAAGTGCTTAGACAGTAATTTGCCCTTTTTCTCACTTCTAGCAGCATTACTTTGGTGAGAATTTGTTTCTAAATGATAGGCAGCTATTTCTTACACATATTGTATCATTTGAACAGATACGTTACTAATATCTACTGGAAGCAGAGTTGTGTGTGCTCTCAGTACGCTGCCTGTGGTTTCAGGGTTATGGAATCTTTACCTCTCAAAGAAAAGACATGAAAGAGCTAACATCTTTGTATGAACTCCTGAAAGATACTGCAGATAGGAACCTTTGCAGAGGAGTAATTAGTGCTCCCTCCATTCCTCATGGATATTTGTGCCATGGTAATATCTGACAACCAATTCCTGATATCCAGATATCTATGACCATGTTACTAATACCTTTTTCTTAGGGGTGAAGGGTGGTTGCTTGAAACATATTATTTGATTATCTTTCCATTTTTCCATCCAATTTAAGGCATAATGTATAAAGCATTACTTTTAGTGTTTTAATTACAGTATACTAGAAGTTTACAACCATTTAATATAGTAAGGTTCAGTATCAAAGATGATTAGTTATTTAACTAATGTTCATTATCATACTTTGAATTGTAGTGAGTGTAGGTCTATAGGTGTTGTGATGAAAGCATGTCAAAAATGGAAGGGTGGACAAACAGTGTCCAAGTTTATTTTGCACAAATTTGGGTCAGGGTTGTTTCACACATTTCTGTACTTTAACTAGGTACTTGTAAGATGTTCAGAGAACCCCTCTGGTGGCACATAAAGCAGGACCAATAAATTCCTTCGTCAGTGGCTCAGAAGATAAGTTTGGAGTTAGAAGAGATGGAACCAAAGTTACTTGTCCTCAATGACAAGAGGGATTTTTTTATCATATTTTTCTGTGTATTATATTTGCTGTGCAACAGAGGTTACACAGTGGGTGACTATGAATAAGGGCAGTAATGCAGAGAGGCTGTTGAGCCTCTTTATAACCAACATGAGCACAGATCCAGATAGCGAGTCTAAGTATACTTAAATATCAAGTTCACAGTGTTAAGCAAAATAATAGCAGGTTAAAATTACAGTGTAGGGTTTTGACAAGCATGCAGATAATCAGTATAAGTCAGAGGGCAATAAAACATTAAAAACATCAGATTCAACAGAATGAAATCCAATATTAAGAATTACAGGGCAAAGTTCTTGTGTGCGCGTGCATGTGTGTGCAATGCAAAAGGAAAATGCTTTTCCTGCCTGACTGGTTATCTTTACACATCTCTACATCTTTGCCTGTTACAAACTGAAGGCTGTAGTTTTCGACTGAAATCAATATTTTTTCTTAGTCTTCCTGATAACGCTTACAATATCAAGTTAATACTAACTTCATACAATTCCTGTCATAATTTTTTCCAACATTAAACAAAAAAGATTTATTAGTCCTTAAACCTTATTGCTTCCCACACTCTTTATAATTCATTCTTACTGAGAGTCTTACAAGTCAGTTGAATAATCAACTGCTGAGAAATGCCAGGATGCTCAATTATCCCCCTGCGTTGCAATGTAAATTAACAAAGCAATGATTAATCAGCTCTAGAAACTGCATTGTTCAAATTCAAATGTCTATAATTGCTACTTTACATAATCTTTTATTAACTCAAGACTCTTATGAGACTACTGATCAATACATGAGGCCCAAATGTTTCTCAAATGTAAACTTAAGCAGAACATATTGTAAACGTACTTAGGACCAACAACATATTAGGCATATTTGCTTACCACTTCCACCCTGTGTTGAAAGACCTTCATCTTCAAATATATCAAAACTCTCTTGTCGGGTCTGGGTTGTTTCAGTTTTTAATGTCTCAAGTGGCATTCTCAGAACAGTAAGATTGTACTGAAGGGAGTGAGATAGATCATAGCTGTAACTGATAGACAATTAACATTTGTTAATAATTGTAGATGTACAGGACTTTTCTGAATGCCCTTTCTCTCTACCTGTAGTTATATGTAACACAGTACTATTTTGTCCATTTAAAAAAGATTTTTAAACAAGATATGCAGATTCTGATTCAATCACAGCATATAACACAAATGACTTCCAAAAGAGGCTTTAGAAGTATATAAACTGTTTACAGTACAATAGCTGAAACTATTTCTATTCTTATAACTAAAAACTGAATGTGCCTTCTGAAAAAGGATATGAACAAACTTAGTTCACTGTAACCCAGGAAGCTGTCCCGAAGATCAAAAATATCCACTAGAAATATCCATATCCATAGACAACCTCATATTTCTGAGATTTAAGTACTTCTCTGAAATATAATACTTCTATTAGAAGAACTTCTGCATAATCTGGCAAGGCTGAACAGTCAGTGTAAACAGTAATTTCAGTGTCTACGTTCTCCCATATCACTAATAGTTTATGCAGAATACATTCTTAATTAATCTGTGGAAGGAGAAAGCAGGCTCAAAAGACAAAGATGAAAATGGACAAGCAGTGTGATCATGTGTCTTATTTCCTCAGGATATCAACCCAAAGATGCTGAGCATCGAAATCCAAAAGTAGAATCTTATAGCGAGTCTAAGTATACGTGTTTTTTTTAAGGAATTAGTAACTAACACTTACCTAAAATAGAAGTTGCTAGAAAGGTCCACATTTTGAAAGATTCTCAAATATCTAGCAAAATAATTAAAAGGAAAAGTATTAGTTCAACCACACTGACACCAAGAACTCATTCAGAAGACTTCAGAAATTAAACTACATATAAACTCTTGCCATAAGCTCCCTTCCTATCTTACTGTAATTGTTTTGACACGTAAATCCACTAGAATATCAGCATCTGGATTAAATAAATCAAATAGCCTTTTTTTCTGAAACCCAGGGTGCACTGATGTGCATATTCCTTTTCTTTAGGCAGTTGCAGATAAAGTCGTAGTTCTATTTTCCTCATGTGGGTCAAATTCTCTAGGACTTACACAAGCAAACTCCCAACACCATAAGAATTACGGATTTTCATAGTTATTCTCAAATAAATGAACGAGAAAATAAATATCTACTTCAATCTATCATACCCCTGCAAATTCTCAGAAGATCTAGGATGAAGAGACAAATTATTCTATAAGCAGCCTGGAGAAACCTCATTATCACTACCCCTTGCACTCACAGTGGACTTCAATCTACCAGATGTGTACTGGAAATACAACACAGTGGAGAGAAAACAATCTAGGAGGTTTCTGGAGTATGTGGCATATAACCTGCTGACACGACTAGTGAGTGAGCCTACCAGGGAAGGCACCCTGCTAGACTTGTTATGCATGAATGGAGAAGGACTTTGTGGATGATGTGATGGTTGGAGGCAATATTGGGCATAGTAATCACGAAATGATTAGAGTTTTAGATACTTGGAGAAGTGAGCAGGGAGATCAGCAGAAGTGCCCCCTTGGACTTCCAGAGGGCAGACTTTGGCCTTCTTAGGAGACTGATTCATAGAGTCCCATGGGAGGCAGCTCTGAAGGGCAAAGGAGTCCAGGAAGGTTGGACAGTCTTCAAGGAGGAAGTCTTAAGGGTGCAAGAGCAGGCTGTCCCCAGGTATTGGAAGACAAGCTGGTGGGGAAGACCAACCTGGCCAGACAGCTCTGTTTGGAACTCAGGAAAAAAAAAATTAAAAAATGAAAAGTTCATGAAGATTGGAAGAAGGGGCAAGCAAGTCGGGAGGACTACCAAGTTGTCATGAGGTTATGCAGGGAGAAAGTCAGAACAGCCAAAACCCAAGTAGAATGCTATCTGGCTACTGCTGTACAAGACAATAGAAAATGTTTCTATAATTGTATCAGCAGCAAATGGAAGGCTAAGGAGAATCTCCAGCCTTTATTGAACTTGGGGGGAAATGCCGTGACAAAGGGTGAGGAAAAGGTTGAGGTACTTATTACCTTCTTTGCCTTGGTCTTTACTAGAAAGACAAGAGAAAGACCAGTAACTCTCTGTGTGTCCAGCCCTCTGAGTTGGAAGACAGGGACTGGGGGCAGACGAACCCATCCTAATTTACGAGGAAATTGTTAACAACCTGCTGCTCCACCTAGACATGCACAAGTCTATGGGGCCAGATGAGATCCATCTGAGAGTACTAGAGGACCTGGTGAAGATGTTCACCAAGCCACTTTCAAACATTTATCAGAAGTCCAGGCTAACAGAGAAGGTCCCACTCGACTGGAGATTAACAAATGTGATGCCCATCTACAAGGACCAGAAGGAGGATCTGGGGAACTACAGGCTGTCAGTCTGACCTTGGTGCTGGGGAAAGTTATGGTGCAGATCATCTTGAGTGACATTATGTGGCATTTAAAGGACAATGGGTGATCAGGTTCCATCAGCATGAGTTTAGGAAAGGCAAGTCCTGCCGGACTAACCTGATCTACTTCTGTGATAAGGTAAGCCACTTAGTGGATGAGGGAAAGCCTGTGGATGTTATCTACCTAGGCTTCAGTAAAGCTTTTGATATTGTTTCCCAAAGCATTCTCCTGGAAAAAAATGGCTGCTCATGGCTTAGACGGGTGTACTCTTCACTGGGTAAAAAAAATGGCTGGATGTCCAGTCCCAGAGAGGCGTGGTGAAAGAGTTAAATCCAGCCGGTGGCCAGTCACAAGTGGTGTTCTCCAAGGCTCAGTGTTTAGGTCAGTTCTGCTTATTATCTTTATCAATGATTGAGATGAGGGGACCAAGTCCACCCTTGTTAAGTTTGCAGATGACAGCAAGTTGTGTGGGTGTGTTGATCTGCTTGAGGGAAGGAAGGTTCTATAGGAGGATCTGGAGAGGCTGGCTGGATGGGCCAAGGCTAACTGTACAAAACTTAACAAAGCCAAGTCCTGGGTCCTGCACTTGGGTTACAACCTTGTGCAGTGCTATGGGCTTAGAGAAGAGTGGCTGGAAAGTTGTCTGGCAGAGAAAGACCTGGGGGTGTTGGCCAACAGCCAACCAAATGCAAGCCAGTAGCGTGCCCAGGTGGCCAAGAAGGCCCGTGGCATCCTGGCTTGTATCAGAAACGGTGTGATCAGCAGGACAAGGGAGGTGATTCTGCCCCTGTACTCAGCATTGGTTAGGCCGCACCTCAAATACTGTGTTCGGTTTAGGGCCCCTCACTATAAGAAAGACATTGAGGTGCTGAAGCATGTTGCAAAGAAGGGTGACAAAGTTCATGAAGGGTCTGGAGCACAAGTCTTACGAGGAGCAGCTGAGGAAGCTGTGGTTGTTTACTCTGGAGAAAATAAGGCTGAGGGAAGATCTTATCACCCTCTACAATTACCTGAAAGGAGGTCGTAGCAAGCTGCATGTTGATCTCTTTTCCCAAGTAACAAGTGATAGGACAAGAGGAAGTGGCCTTATGCCGTGCCAGGGGAGGTTTAGGCTAGATATTAGGAAACATTACTTCACTGAAACGGCTGTCAAGTGTTGGAACAGGCTGCCCAGGGAAGTGGTTGAATTGCCATCCCTGGAGGTATTTATAGGATATGTAGATGTGGTGCTTAGGGACATGCTTTAATGGTAGACTAAGTTTACGGTTGGACTGTACAACCTTAAAGGTCTTTTCCAAACTAAACAATTCTGTGATTCTAAACAATTCTGTGATTTAAAACTGTCTAAGAATTACTAAGTGGCTAACACCATGAATATACAGGCTAAGTAATACGGTTTGCTGCATTCTAAGAGCGGAGACTAAGGTTTACAATCAGTCAAACCTTGACGTGGAAACTTTTAATCGTTGCCGTTGCTTGGTTTCAGTTTACCATAACCCATCACTTTTTGACTGTAGACACTTGCTGCAGGCTGAAAAGAAGGTCATTGATACCATTTGCCTGCTATGTCGCAGAAGTAAAGTTAACCCACCCTGATAAAAACACCACTAGGATGTAGCTGTACAACTTGTACAAGGTTCCAGGATCAAAGGCTCAAATTTCCTTCTTCAGAAAAAAATTAAAGAAAGGGGGAAAAAAGAAGCTAAATGTACCAGTGAGCCAGTTATCACCCTTTACAACAGCGATACTCAGAAGATTTTGATCGCACAGAATCATTAATCTATTCAGCACTTTTTGAAGGGCACAAAAGATCAGTTCAGATGAGACTGACATGATGCTAGAGCTACTAACAAAAGAGTACCCCAAACAATATAAACCAGTATCACACAACTAAAATGTCTAGTTGCAGCTCACCATTGCTTAGAAAACATCCACAAAAAGTACACAGTGTTTAGGACCATTATTTACCTGGCTTCATCAGGATGAGTGACTCTTACAGAGTCATTTGGAATGTAGATCATATTTGTGTCTTCTATTTTATATATTGCATGACCACCAATGTCTGCCATTTTCCTTCTTTTTGTTATTAACACAATGTAGTAGCCTTCTAAAAACCTGACAAAACCTTTTAAAACAGCATAAAAATGCTATTGGTTAGATACTTGCACTGATTTGCTCAAACATATTTAGAAAACCAGAATTGTTTCAAGACTTCACAGAATTGTTGTTTACTCGTCATGTTTTATATCTATAATGTGCATGTATATACACATATGAAAATACACATATACACAGACAGATTCTTACATTTCACTGCCAGCAAGTGTTAATCAATGAACTACACAGTTTTCACTTTTTTCCTCTCCCACTGTGCATTTAATATTGGGTAGCAGAGTTAAGACACATAAAATTCAGAATAAGTTGCTATCTTCTTAAGATACTTGTATTTGCTTTTTACAGGACTTTTGTTGTTCGGATTCAGGCATACCCTAATTAGTTCAGATACCAAAAGATTAATTTTCCAAGGCAAGAAGGAATCCCAAGTTCCAATTTTGCTGGAGGGGCACAGAACAGCAAAAGGAGTTCATAGTACAACACCTCTGGGCTCCCTCTTCTTAACAGTGGTGAGTTAAATTTCCTGTCTACAACAGCACCTCTCTCAAATTAGCCATTCAAAACATCAAGGGTTATTCTTTCTTTCTATTTACTTCTCTGATACCAATATTTGACCTTGTTGAAGTCCAGAGGGCTAAGGGGGTAGAACAGGCAGCATCTGGCTTTACTGCCTGTAAAAAGAAGGCTTCTAAAGCCTCCCGCCTCGTTCGCAAACATTACAGGGCATAGCTATGCTTCTTCAGTATGTTGCTTCCTTGGACGTCTCTATTACGTACCATCAGGAAAAATCATAACGAACCTTTAAATACAAATGTATAAATTAAATTAAAAATAGAAATACATAACACCTTGAACCCAAATTTATTTGTAATACAGTATAGGCAATGATATAGCAGTACTACATTTTAATAACTAATAAATTACATAAATTAGCTCTTGGAGCTGTTTTGATGGGTTGCTGCTAGTAAAGAACATGAAATTCAGTCATTGTTGCACTGTCAAGAAATATATTAACTTGAGGGAATAAAAACCCTCACAATTCACAATTTTACTTGTATTTATCTTCAGTTCTCTTAGCTTTGCATTATAAATAAAGGAAAAAGGATGAACAAAGCACACATGTTCCTCCCTGTCACAGCTGGAGGCCACAATGTGATTGAATGAACTGCAATTTTTTCTTCTGCTTTATTAGCCCCCCTTGGAAAAATGCTCTCACCTGCACAAGGACAGGAGACCCTGCTGACAATAAGAAACAAAGTCTTCCATTTGAAGCAGCCAGATTATTGAATTTCAGTTGTTAAATTTTAGTCAAAGTTTTTCCCGTCTCTTCCAGGTACTGAAAATCACTCACTTGAACAGTTGCTTTCCTTTGAATTTCACCAAATGTTATACCAAAGTCTGATAAGGAACTCAGCCTTTCCCTTTGGCCTGGTTCTCTCCAGTTAAAAGAGATCTCTACTTTTCAACACTATACAGTGAACCAGAACTTAACCTTTCAGCACTCCGATTCTGAGTGCACTGCCTTTGGCTAATAAAATAATAAGCGAACAGAACAAAGCTGTCCTTTCCAATTCTATAAAAACCAGTTGTGTCCTCCTGACCAGAGCCAGGAGGCAGAAATAAAGAACCATGTTTATACAGCTATGATTAGACATGATCACGATGGAGGACATCTAAAGCATATACTTTAAAAGAGCAAGATAATCAGAAGATCACTAGATCACTAAGAGAGCATGTTACTTCTGAAAAAATAATCTACACCACATCTGATAACCAATACATTTGTCCACCTACAGAATAGAAACCCTCCTGTTATGAAGAGTACATATAAACATACAACTGGGATGCAAAACTTTCATTGAACACAACCACCTCCCAACCAAATATACTACCACATATTTAGACAGTAAGCACTGATGGCTTGCAAAAAAAAAAAAAAAGCCAATGCTGCAAGACTGTTAGAAGCTTCTTTAGGTTGACCCATATTGCTAATACTCTTAAGTTGATAAGGAACATATACCTTATCTGAGGAATTTCTGACAAGTGGATCTATGGATAAGTTTCAGAATGCTTCATGGGCAAAAAGAATACAGAAGAAAGTACACTTAATCTACCACTTTAGATTAGAATACTAATAATATCTTCTTATAATTTGGTTGTTATGCAAAATTCAGGAGCATCTTTTAAAGCAATTGCATTCTCCTCCTCCTCTGCAGCTTTGGATTTAGATGTCCAGGAATATATAGCAACACAAATAAAGCATAAAGCATTCTTAGGGGCTGTCAGGGCACACATTAACATTTACTTTGCAGACATCACCCATCAATACATCGACCTCAGTATCTGACAATAAGCAGGAAAGCAGTCATGTTCAGATGAAGTTAGAAGCTATTAAATCTTTGAAGCAATTCTCTACAAGTCTTATGAGGAGAGACCGAGAGAGCTGGGGTTGTTTAGCCTGGAGAAGAGGGGCTTAAGGGGAGACCTCATTGCTCTCTACAACTACCTGAAGGGAGGCTGTGGAGAGGAGGGAGCTGGACTCTTCTCCCAAGTGACAGGGGACAGGACAAGAGGGAATGGCCTCAAGCTCTGCCAGAAAAGGTTCAGGCTCGACATAAGGAAAAAATTCTTCACAGAAAGGGTTGTTAGGCACTGGAACGGGCTACCCAGGGAAGTGGTTGACTCGCCTTCCCTGGAGGTGTTTAAGGTGCGGGTGGATGAGGTACCGAAGGGCATGGTTTAGAGATTGGTGAGAATGGTTGGACTCAATGATCCAGTGGGTGTCTTCCAACCTGGTGATTCTATGATTCTATGAAATGGACAGCTGATCAGCCTTTAAAAATTTGGTTGGAAAACTATACTTTGAACAACCTATACTTGTTTGAACATGAAAAAGAAATCTTTAAATACCAAAAAGAAAATTAAGTCATCTTTCTGAACAGCGTGTGATGAAGAATTAACACCTAATAAAGGATATCAACCTCTGTTTTCTTTTTAAAAAGCACTCTGTGAGCTCTTGAATTCAGAAGGCCAGGTTCCATGTGATTTGTATTCTACAATTAGTTGAACACTTACCTACTATACCAAAAGCAGAGACAGCTCGAGATAACCCAGAAGAGCCCTTCTGCCCAATCTTTGTTCTGTTTCCCAGGTCTAAACGGCCAAGAAGTTCCCTCACCTCTTGTTGTGTATACACATGCTTTAAAACAAAAAGGTCACTGGAGTTACTGCTTTGGTAGTTAAGTGTTATTTCATGTCAGAGATCAGCAGAATTTACTTAATGTAAAATAAACCAAATGTCTGCTCAGAGTGCATCCTCTGTCTCCTGTTTCAGTCCTACCAACAAGTACAACAAGATTTTCAAGCAGAAAATTCACCACTCACTGCAACAGAAGTAGCGATGGTCATGTGAATTCAAACATTTCTAAATGTTAAGTGTTAAGATTTAAAACCATAAACTTCCTGGAAAGGAATCAAGTGTTATTCTGTTGTGTACATTAAAACTCTTGTTGCTGCAGTTTATCTTGTTTCAGATATGATATATCAGAAACATTAAAAATTTGGCTAGATAGTAATTAAACATATTTTGCAAAGCAGAATGTAAGAAAACCACTGGGAGCATGCATGCAATAAACTGAAAAACTTGTGTAAGCTTCATTAAAGTCAAGGTGCTGTTTGGAGTTCTTGTGGCCACTCCCAAACTGTAACTAGTTACTTTCATGCTAATACTGCATGCATCTGGTGTAAAAAGGAGAGGCTGAGAGAGTTGGGATTGACCAGCCTGCAGAAGAGAAAGCTCAGTGGGGATCTCCTCAATGTGTATAGCACCTGGTAGAAGGGAACACAGTAGTTTTGAGTCAGACTCTTCTCAGTGGTATCCAGTCAAAGGACAAGAGGCAAAGGGCACAAGTTAAAATACAGAAAATTCCATTTGAACAGAAGAAAAATGGTTTTTTACTCTGTGGATGGTTGAACCCTGGAATAGGTTACCTAGAGACTTTGTGAAGTCTCCAGTCATATTTCAAATGACACTGGGCATGGCCCTATGCAACCTGATCTAGTTGATGTTGTTCGGATAATAAGAGTTGGACCAAACAAACTCCAGAGATCACCTCCAACCTCAACTGTTATATGCCTGTGTGATCCTTTACCTTTATTGAAACGGATTAAATGTGTAATATTTAAATTCAGCTCAATATAGACAGCATACTTTGGAATAACTGAAATAAATCTAGAGAGGCACTCACCTTATCATCAATTATAACCAAATCCTTTGGTTCAGTGCGATCTATTTTCAAAACACGGTATTTGGTCTCTGCAGGATTACTTCCAACGAGAAAATACCGCTACATTTAAAAAAAAAAAAAAGTCAGAATATCATTCAAGATAAAGCAACCAAAGCCCACTGCAACATAATACATCAACAAGACCCTTTATACAGTTTCTAGACTACATCCATTTCAAATAATGTAAAATATGTAATATTCCATACCGCAGTTAATGAACTATTCTAGACATCAGTCCCTTAGGCAAGTACATATGCATACAATCAGCCTTTACAGCTTAGAAGGCCTCATTCTCTCCATTATACAAAGACAGGAAAAAAAATAAAGTTGAAGAAAGGCAAAAACTTGTTTAGAGAGGAAAAGATGTAACTTACATCAGGCACTGTCCAACTACACCCTATCCCAGCCATTATTGTCTTCCCATTCACTTTGTAAAATATAGCAGAAGCTTAGATATAGGAGTTTGTAACTTTTTATAACCTCGAACTATTGTTGTTATATTGTAGCCCATTGCTATTTCTGCCAACTAGTCTTTCCTAGTACACACTAAACATGGAGTAATTGTAAGTGCTTCACTACTGCAAGTTTTCTTAATTTTTCACTTCTATTTGCTATGCTAAAGTTCTCACCAATAATGTTCTTCTATAACACTGAAGTTTGATTTGACCAGCCATACTGGTTAAGAACACTACTATACTTACAAAAAGATTAGCTTTATTTCTCACTTAAGATATGAAAGAAAGAGCACAGATAAACATATCATGTGCTCATTTCCCATGTAAGAGAATCAAACTATAAATTAATCTTTACATTTAGAGAAATTAACAGTAAGCACAGTTTGCAGGACTGACTTGCTATAAGCAGCTCTCATTTCACTAATTATTTTAATCTGTGTGGTGCTAACACACAGCAAGATGTAAGTCATTAATAATGCTCAGCCTAGTAGGAAAGCACGGCAAATTTATGTGGATCTACGCAGCCAGCTCTCAACTTTAAAAGTCACATGGATTTGAGATGTGGGAGACAAAATCAATAATAACATTCACACAAATGTTAGAATTTTTATACCAATTAGATGTTAAGAAACATCTTTACTGTCAAAATATTTAAGATGCAAAAAGAAATTAATCCCTTCTTCGGTTTCCTTAAAATCACAAAAGCATCTATGTAGTCAGTAAGCTCTAAAAAGAGATAATAAAATACTTAAAAGAGCTATAACAGAGAGCACCACCTACTCCTGGCTCCATCTTGTACACAGACGGTGTATAGAGACATTACTGAGTGGCAAGTTTTGCTGTTTACTCCTAAATGACAGTAAAGAAGGCCCTTCAAAGTCATCTGCTATCACAGCACTCCCTCACTGAAGCCCTTGAGACACCACTTTGGCACAGGAAACTGTTCACTACTGTTTTATTAGCAGCAATGTGCTCTGTGCACAGCCCAGACTTCCCAGACTCCATCACAGTACCCTCTACAGGAGATCACTTAATGCCAAGCTCTGTACCTCTCAGGAGGGAAATCATAACGAGGTGTGGGTTGGTGCTCCCAGTGCATGGGACTGAATGGTACAAAGGCAGAGCGTGGAGCTCCCCTGCTGGTACTACTCACCACCAAGAAACACCAAGAGAGATGCTTGCTTAGACCATGCCATCACACCACCTTTTTCTTCAAGTGGTTGAAGATGAATCGGCAAAATGAAGTACCATACTGATTTGTGATACACAGATGATACATTAACTTGCATTTTAAGAATGCTGCTTCTCTATTTGTGCAATATTTTTAATTAAAGCTAAACAATTATAAGTAGTCCATAATACTGCAATACAGCTCAGTGATGTCCTTTCCGTGTCTAGCTCATTAAATGAGTAGAATTTCTTCTCAAAATGACATCTATGGTTACTGATAATTTATCCTGAATAAAAACAGAACTAGAACTTTAGGATGCTTGTGCAAGTTTGGACCAAGGACCACATTTAAAAGTGGAGCATGGCACATGACCTACAGAGAGAAGAAGAGGAAGGGAGAGAGAGATGGATAAGGAATTGGAACTGCTATTATGAAGAAGTTCAGTCGAATACTTCTTCATTTCCATTTTAATAGTGATAAAACACAAGGAAGTGCTATGAGGAATGCATCACTCACCTCAGCAGCTGCTATAGTGAGCTATTAACAGCTACAGTGCCAGCTTTAAGGGCTGCTGCTTAGAACAGCAGTAGAGTTAGATTAGATGAGAAGTATAATAATTGTATCTGCAGGCTATGGTAGCAGCCTCCATAATGAATGGTACTTCACAAGATCTCTTTGAAGTCCTTTAAAATACTAAATCAGGGGGTTTGTTCTAAGTTAGAAAGCTAGGCTGTGTAATGTTTTAAGGAAGGTCAGCTGAGAACAGCATCAAACCCCAGCACCAATGGACTTAAAAGAAGCCACTTACTTAGAAAGCCAGGCAAGGGGAAATCTCTGTTTAGCAAATGGGAATCTTACCCAGAGCATGTTAAGAGAATATTCTTGTGAAAGTAATAAAGAACAAAACATCTGCAAAAACTTGAATTTGAACTAGTCCTCAAAACAAGGAAACAAAAATCAGACTTCTACTTGTGAAGTTTTCAGGGCTGGCTAACAATCAACAACCCCAGAATTCCTAAAAAACCCAGCATGATGGGCCACCTTGCATTCAAACTCCAAGATCTGAAATGAAAACAAAGACAGTATGAAAACTAACAATGCAAAAATTAAGCGAGAGGAAAAAAGGCATTTCAGCATTAGCTGCTTCTGCTATCTAATTTATGCATCTAATGAATAAATAAGTCTGTCTTAACAGAATGACATGAAGTACAAATAAAACCATATCAGTGACATGTACCACAATTAAATTTACCATCACACAAATACTAGGAAATAAAGAAAAATACCAAATCAGCACAACACGAAGAATGTAACATCAAATAAATTAGTTCCTGGGTTGTAATATAATTGTAAAATTAATCAAAGCTAAAATACCATGTACTGTTTACAACTATTTTGATTAACAGTAAATTACATTACAGTAAATAAATGAGAATTTCCAGGTAAGCCACAGAAACTTTTCTGGGAGTCTTTATCCTTATTCTCTTACTTATTACTAAATTTAAACTGAATACATTGAAACATTTTTCAATTGCCTCAAACTATTCCACTCTACAGCAAAGCTGCTGCATTCAGATAACTGAACAACCTTGACCAACAAAGTACTTTCTCAACAGTACCTAAGGAGAAACTGAGCAGAGACTTTCAACCATCACCTGAGACAAAATGTGCTGTTTCCAGCTTTAGCCTGTCCTCGATCTTTGCTGAAACTTGTTAACAAGTGCACTTTCCCAACCACAGCAGTGCACCATGCAGGTACTCGCATAAAAGATGTGGACTGAAGCTTAATTTATTGTACAATTATCACTAAGCAACCACAAGATAGGAACAATCATTAGTCACTTCCACCTGGGACTGAGTTGTAACCAAAGCAATCTAATTGAAAGGCTTTACACCCTCTTTTATCAATCTTTTGATTCAGCCAAGCCAATAAAAATAGCTTCGCCTAAAAGGAGCCTAAGCAAAATAAAGAACTTCTTACTGCAAATTGTTGTTTATAATGGCAGAATAATAGTTTTGAAAATAAACATTCTGCCCACAATATTTTAATTCCTTTAAGATTACTTCTTAGAACTCCTGGTCTAAAACTATGATTTGCCTCTTTGTATGAATGGTCATTAAAAAATTTTAGCACTGTAAAGAACTTATTTTACTCATTTACACACACCTTAATTAGCAGAAAAATACACTAGAAGTTACTTGAAAAATACAGTACTGCACTAATACAGCCGATTTTTAAACCTACAAAGGGAATAAATAAAACACGTAAGGACTTCAGTTGCTCTCTCAACGCACTCCTCAACAACACAGAGAGAGAAAATAAGATGGAAAACATGATGTGTCAAGATAAGGACAGGAAGACAGACGAATATGTACCATCACAGGCAAAACAGACCTGACTTGGGGAAAATGAATGTTATATATTGACAATTAAACTAAGTTCTGATAGCAAGAAATGAAAGATAAATTAAAACACCTCACCACCTCCTTCTTCCCAGGGACAGCTTCATTCCCAACTCCTCTACCTTCCCCCCCGTGCTGAGAAGCACACCAAAGTGGGAGATGGGGGGCTGTAGTCAGTTCATAATAGTTCCTCTCTGCTGCTCCTCCCACAATTCACACTTTGAGCTGCTCCAGCATGAGTCCTCTCCACAGGCTGAAGCTCCTACTGGAACTATCTCCATGGTTCTTCATGGTCCTTCCCAGGGGTTGCAAGGGGTCTGGCTCTGGCACCGGCACCACCTCCCCATCCAGTGACCTGCAGGGCTGTTTCTCTTAGTGTTCCTCAGTCTTCTCTCTTGCAGCTGCTGCATAGCGGTTTGGACTCTCTTTACCACAAAACAGGCTGGACATTAGGAAAAAACTCTTCACAGAAAGGGTCATTGGGTACTGGAACAGGCTACCCAGGGAGGTATTTGATTCACTTTCCCTGGAGGGGCTTAAGGAATGGGTGGACAAGGTGCTCAGGGGCATGGTTTAGTGTTTGATAGGAATGGTTGGACTCGATGATCCAGTGAGTCTCTTCCAACCTGGTTATTCTCTGATTCTATGATTCTAAAATCATCACCATCTCTTGGAGCAGGTGCAGAGGAGGGTCACGGAAATGATCAGAGGGCTGCAGCACCTCTCCTAGAAGGACTGAGGGAGTTGGGGTTGTTCAGCCTGGAGAAGAGAAGGCTACAGGGAGACCTTACAGCAGCTTNTACCATCACACAAATACTAGGAAATAAAGAAAAATACCAAATCAGCACAACACGAAGAATGTAACATCAAATAAATTAGTTCCTGGGTTGTAATATAATTGTAAAATTAATCAAAGCTAAAATACTATGTACTGTTTACAACTATTTTGATTAACAGCAAATTACATTACAGTAAATAAATGAGAATTCCCAGGTAAGCCACAGAAACTTTTCTGGGAGTCTTTATCCTTATTCTCTTACTTATTACTAAATTTAAACTGAATACATTGAAACATTTTTCAATTGCCTCAAACTATTCCACTCTACAGCAAAGCTGCTGCATTCAGATAAATGAACAACCTTGACCAACAAAGTACTTTCTCAACAGTACATAAGGAGAAACTGAGCAGAGACTTTCAACCATCACCCGAGACAAAATGTGCTGTTTCCAGCTTTATCCTGCCCTCGATCTTTGCTGAAACTTGTTAACAAGTGCACTTTCCCAACCACAGCAGTGCACCATGCAGGTACTCGCATAAAAGATGTGGACTGAAGCTTAATTTATTGTACAATTATCACTAAGCAACCACAAGATAGGAACAATCATTAGTCACTTCCACCTGGGACTGAGTTGTAACCAAAGCAATCTAATTGAAAGGCTTTACACCCTCTTTTATCAATCTTTTGATTCAGCCAAGCCAATAAAAATAGCTTCGCCTAAAAGGAGCCTAAGCAAAATAAAGAACTTCTTACTGCAAATTGTTGTTTATAATGGCAGAATAATAGTTTTGAAAATAAACATTCTGCCCACAATATTTTAATTCCTTTAAGATTACTTCTTAGAACTCCTGGTCTAAAACTATGATTTGCCTCTTTGTATGAATGGTCATTAAAAAATTTTAGCACTGTAAAGAACTTATTTTACTCATTTACACACACCTTAATTAGCAGAAAAATACACTAGAACTTACTTGAAAAATACAGTACTGCACTAATACAGCCAATTTTTAAACCTACAAAGGGAATAAATAAAACATGTAAGGACTTCAGTTGCTCTCTCAACGCGCTCCTCAACAACACAAGAGAGAGAAAATAAGATGGAAAACATGATGTGTCAAGATAAGGACAGGAAGACAGACGAATATGTACCATCACAGGCAAAACAGACCTGACTTGGGGAAAATGAATGTTATATATTGACAATTAAACTAAGTTCTGATAGCAAGAAATGAAAGATAAATTAAAACACCTCACCACCTCCTTCTTCCCAGGGACAGCTTCATTCCCAACTCCTCTACCTTCCCCCCCGTGCTGAGAAGCACACCAAAGTGGGAGATGGGGGGCTGTAGTCAGTTCATAATAGTTCCTCTCTGCTGCTCCTCCCACAATTCACACTTTGAGCTGCTCCAGCATGAGTCCTCTCCACAGGCTGAAGCTCCTACTGGAACTATCCCCATGGTTCTTCATGGTCCTTCCCAGGGGTTGCAAGGGGTCTGGCTCTGGCACCGGCACCACCTCCCCATCCAGTGACCTGCAGGGCTGTTTCTCTTAGTGTTCCTCAGTCTTCTCTCTTGCAGCTGCTGCATAGCGGTTTGGACTCTCTTTACCACAAAACAGGCTGGACATTAGGAAAAAACTCTTCACAGAAAGGGTCATTGGGTACTGGAACAGGCTACCCAGGGAGGTATTTGATTCACTTTCCCTGGAGGGGCTTAAGGAATGGGTGGACAAGGTGCTCAGGGGCATGGTTTAGTGTTTGATAGGAATGGTTGGACTCGATGATCCAGTGAGTCTCTTCCAACCTGGTTATTCTCTGATTCTATGATTCTAAAATCATCACCATCTCTTGGAGCAGGTGCAGAGGAGGGTCACGGAAATGATCAGAGGGCTGCAGCACCTCTCCTAGAAGGACTGAGGGAGTTGGGGTTGTTCAGCCTGGAGAAGGCTCCAGGGAGACCTTACAGCAGCTTTTCAGTATTCAAAGAGAACTACAGGAAAGATGGAGACAGACTTTTTAGCAAAGTCTGTTGTGACAGGACAAGGCCTAATGTTTTTAAACTAAGGGAGGGTAGATTTAGACTGGATATAGGAGAATTTTTTTATAATGAAGGTGGTGAAACACTGGAACAGGTTGTCCAGAGAGATAGTGGATACCGTATCCCTGAAACATTCAAGGTCAGGTTGGATAGAGCACTTGTTCTCGTTAAAGATGTTCCTGCTTCTGCAGGGGGTCTGGACTAGATGACCCATACAGGTCCCTTACAACCCAAAGCATTCTATGACCATGGCTGAGTGGCTCAGTCACAACCTGAAGTGGGTTAATCCCAGCCTCTTCTTGCAGCAGCTCCTGCAGCCCCAGCACACGGGCACCCGCACCCAACACAGGAAGGCATTTATGTTACTACACCAAAGAAAGGAAGAAAAATAATTACATCTAGATGTAAGGTAGAGTAAAAACTCTAATAATATGAAGAGATGGTAAGGGGCAAAAAATGGTGGGGGAAAATAGCAAATATACAGTTAGCATGCTGTCTGCTTCCTGTAATCTGCTGAAATTCTTCAAAAGAAGCTCTTTCAAGATGAGAAATTCTAAGAACACACCCTGCCAGGCACCACTTGCACATGCAAGAGAACCAGGTGATCAGGCCCAGTCAACATGGGTTTACAAAAGGCAGGTCTTGCCAAACTAACCTGATAGCCTTCTATGACTCGGCTGCTGGATGAGGGAAAGGCTGTGGATGGATCTTCCTGGACTTCAGCAAAGCCTTTGACAGATTCTCACAGCATTCTGCTACAGAAACTGTCAGCCTCTGGTCTGGACAGGTACACACTCTCCTGGGTGGAAAACTGGTTGGATGGTCGGGCCCAGAGAGTGGTGGTAAATGGTGTTAAATCCAGCTGGAGGCCAGTTACACGTGGTGTTGCCCAGGGCTCAGTGCTGGGTCCAGCCCTGTTCAATGTCTTTATCAATGACCTGGATGAAGGCATCGAGTGCATCCTTAGCAAGTTTGCAAACAACACTAAGCTAGGTGGAAGTGTTGATCTGCTGGACGCTAGGGAGGCTCTGCAAAGGGATCTGAACAGGTTGGACCACTGGGCAGAGTCCAATGGCATGAGGTTTAACATGGCCAAATGCCGGGTCCTGCACT